>VSMD01107503.1:0-78527 GCA_008750895.1 Mirza zaza
CACTTGCTCCATGGGGCAAGGGCAAGGCTTTCTTGTCACCTTTATTTCCTCTTTCTGGGGTTAAATCCCACAATGGGTTAATTCAGATTAGATTCAACTGCAAGGAACAGAACACCCCTGAAATCATAGAGGCTTAATTAAACAAGACAAAAGTTAGTTTCTCCATCATGGAAGTGAAGTCCAGAGGTGGGTTGTCCAGAGCTGGTAGTAATGACAGCTTGATGTCAGAGACCAGGGCTTTGAACATTGGGCATTCTGCCATTTGTGGCTTCCATGCTCAAGGTCACCTCATGGCCCACATCACAGCCGGAGGTCCAGTCCCTGCTTTTGCATTCCAGTGCAGGACCAGGGTGAAGAACAGGAATGAGAAGGGCAAAACGCATGTGACAACTGTCTTGTAGGGGGGTTCCCAAGAAGGTGGCGTCCAATACTCCTGCTCATATTTTACTGGCCAGTACGTGGCCACATGTCTACACCAGCCCCAGGGCACCCGATGAGTCTAATCTTTATACCAAAGGGCCGGGTGCCCAGGGAAAAGCAGGGTTTCCATTCCTGAGCAACAGGGAAGGCAGATCCTGGAGCAGGCAGCTAACTAGCAGCCCTGCAGCTAATGGCCATACGGTCACCACCAGTGTCCCCAGCTCAAGGCGGTGACGGTGGGACCCTCTGTGCAGTCATGGCTCTTGTTCCCAGCTGTAGTCGGGTTCTCTGTCAATGCTACACTCTGAAGCTCTTCTGATTTCTGGTGGGTCGTGTGTTGGTGGTAGACTGTCACTTTGCGGTAGTGAGTTCTATGTGTCCTGGGCGATATAACGAACCGAAAACAAGCTGCATCACTTGTTAGGTAAGAGCCATTTACATTGACTCAGGTTGGAAGAGCTGACTTCCCATGTTCCTTCTGCCCAGATGAATTCTTCAGTGAAAGCTGCGCCCCTGGGTCTGCCCCGGGTTCCAGGCTCTGTGCTCTGTGTGTTGGCAACGACAGTGGGCAGGACAAGTGCGTGCCCAACAGCAATGAGAGGTACTACGGCTACACCGGGGCCTTCAGGTGAGTCTGTGACCGAGCTCCATCAGGACAGGGCCTCTTCCCTCATCCTCCAGCATGTTGGCACTGGAGTTCTAAGGGGTCAGATGTGGGCTGGCACAGGAGAGCCAGGGTCACCCCGGGAGTTTGCTGTTGGGCATCGCCAGCGAGGCCTCCCCCACCACATCCACAACCCCAGAGAGTGGAGGCTGGCACTGGGCTGTCTGACCTCAGCTCTGCTGTGCTCCTCCCGTGGCTTTGAGCCAAGTCAACCGCAGTGGGGCTCCCCGTCTTCATTCTCAAATCAAGTGGAGGGAGGGTTTGCTGTCTTACCTGCTTTCTACAATGCCATTTTATGGGGAAGAATTCTTTTTTCCCATAGCCACCACTCTCTCCCTTCCCGTAGATGCCCATTATGTCTTATATTTTTCACTTTTCTCTTTGACTTTGACCTTAGAAATGGCAAAAAAGAAAGCACAAAAATGAATAGCGGTGTTAGTCTCCAGTAGTGAAGTGAAAAATAAACCAAAAATAAGTTTTCAGAATTCACTTAGCGATTAGAACCACTTAGTGATTCATAAAAACTATCCATACCCCCACATTTTACAGTTTCATTCTTTTGGGCTCTGCTTCTCAGTGGTGCTATTTAGGCCTTTTTCTCCATTTACCAAGAGTATATTTCATCATCAGATGGCGTCATGTATCTGACAAACTATATGGCCTTTGAACTTTTTAATATAAATTCAGTAGCCTTTGCTCCTGACTTTACGATGGAATGATATAAAAGTAGCTTTGGCTATACTCTGAGTGACTTGTAAAAATTCCCCAAGAAACAAAAAGAAATTTTTATGAAGGTACAAAAATATCTTTAAGGGACTAAGGATGTGCGAATGGAAAAGTTGTGATGTGATTCCACTGAAAAATATTCAATAGACTCATCTGGTGAGAATCCAGAGGAATCATGTGGTCCTCTTTTTTTCTAGACCTGCAGCAAGATATTATTTCACTGGAAACAGCTACATTTTAGTATTCCTATTTATACTATACATTATACTTTGTTTTTTGTTCAAATTATATCTAGAAACTAGATTGGGGAAATTTATAGCAAATTAATCGAAAGCTGAAACCCAGAGTCTTATTCACCCCTGTATTTCTAACTAGCATCCTTATACCTCTGGTTTTTAATCTTTAACATTCAGCTATTTTCTGCTAACTTTCTACTGTGGAAGAAGATGACCTAGCCCCTCACAGTGTTCCCTGTGCTGCTTCCACCCCACATCCACTCTCTTTAGCACCTGATAAGATGATGTCATATTCAGGGCTTACATTTATTAGGACTACCTAAGCATTATATTCTCATATGAAACACGTGGCATAATAGGATTATATTTCCCCTATTGTACAAACTTTTTGTTTACTCTGAAGTTTATAGATGTCTTCTTATTGTTTTTCCTTGCTTATTTTTTGTGCTTTTTTTTTTTTTTTAAACACTAAGGCATCTCAAAACTCTCTTGCCAGTAGTGTAAATCTCCTAACCACACATATACACACCCACTGGGTACTGTCTCAGTTTCATCATTTGCAGGGAAATGTCGCTCCTGAAGCCTCCATCCTCCTGCTCCAGGCTGGGTTGGCTGCCCTCTAGGCCTCCTGCACTTCTGTGGTCCTGTGGGTCCTGCTTACTGTCACTCTGGGGTTCCCTCGACCTCACTTCATGTCAGGTTGCCTGTTTCCTAGATCCCACATCTTTAACTTCCTTGGTTTTGTTGGGACGGAACACATCCCCCAGCACCTCCCTGAGAAAGGGTGAATAACAGTTGCTACTTTTTGCATATTTTCATGTCTGAACACATCTGAACCTTTGAAATGATTTGTACTCTGGCTAGATAACTAAGTGTAGGTTGGGAAAGATTTTCCCTGGGACTTTTGACAGCATTTCTATATCTGGGAAATGGCAGCATTAGGCTATTTTGATCAACGTGCCGTGAAAACAAGTGAAAATGCTGGATTAATACACATACACATGCATTCACTGTACACATCTTAGAAGCATTAAATAACTGACAATAAGGAATTATCAGACTAAAATCTAAGGGAGAATAGGAATTCAGAGAGCTAAGTGGAGCCACTTTGCCCTGAGGACATTTACCTATTCTGACAAACTTGACCCCAAGAGGTTACATATACTCTTAAGGTAAGAGTGAACTCTTCTAGTAACTTCCATGCTCAATCCCAGGGGTCTTTAAGTTGCCTGTGCATTGAGTAAAACAGGGAAGAACACCATCCCTGAGAAATTGAAACCATGGACCAATTCTTGCATGGATTTGTAATTCAAAGTTGTGTTCCTTAGGTCTAGAAATTCTCAACTCATAAATATTTTCTAAAGTGGTCCCAGACTTAATGGTCCCTCTATGAACATGTCTAGAAGACAGTGTCTTCAGATTAGTCTTCAAGGACTACTCAAAAGTACTCTTTCAATGATAATGAGCAGTACACAGTTAAAAGTAATTATAATAATATTAACAAATTTGCAGGAGAAAAAAATTGCCAGAAGCAAAATCCAACAGAAAAAACAAGTTAATATTTTTAAAAAGAAATAAATAGAACTTTTAGAAAAGAAAAAAAAACCCACAGCAATTGAAATTAACTATGCAACTGATCCATTGTAGCAGATTAGAGACATAGCTAAAAAAGTAAATTAGTGAAGTGAAAGATATGTGAAAAAAAATTATCCAGAATGTAGCATAGAAAGACAAAAAAAAAAAAAGGAAAATATAGCAAATTCAAAAATTTAAAAACATTCATCCTTTGTCTTCTAGTTTCTAGAATTGTTGAGAAATCAGATACCATTTTTGATTCCTGGTTTTTCATACATGACTTTCTTTCTTCTCAAAAACTCTTTGAATCATTTTTATCTCTAGTGTTCTAAAACTTCATAATTTTTTTATGGGACTCTTAATTCATTGGATTGGGCAATTGATGGCCTTTCTTCATCTGGAAATGCAAGTTATTCTATTCTGTGAAATTTTATTTCAATTTTCTTTGATAATTTCCATCCTTCGGTTTTCTCTGATTCCCATTTAAACTTTACAGAGCCTTAAAGAACTTTAAGAGCTGACTGTTAGCTCTGTGTCAGTTGCCAAGCTTTTGTGAGTACTGAGCCTCACTGTAGAAGCAATTGGTTTGTGTTATTTTATTGTGGGTGTCCAAAGATAGGGATCTATAGGTGTTTTTCTTAAGTTGAACAGATTCCCCAGAGAAGAAATCTTGCTGTCTGCTACTTGGGGGCTATAACCCTAACAAGCCACCCTTCTGGAAGCTGACTGGGGAAAAGTGGCTGTGATTTAACTTTCTAGGATATAGATTTTTCACTCCATTCTGTTTTTAGTGTTGTACCTCTGCCTTCAGCTGTATTTGAATCTCTGATCCACGGTGTTGTTCAGGTTCGACCTCCCAGGGAACAAACTTTCACTCTTCTGCCAGGGGGAGGGAGGAGCAATCTCCCAGCTGCTTGGGATATTAGGGTCCCTAAGCTGCAACGCATATAGGCTCTACCCATTCTTCCTGTTCCCAGCCACGTTTAACAGTGCCTAGCACCTCACATTGCTAAGCCTTTCTGGAGTTCTGCAGTTCATATCCACTATCCGCTGAGCGTCTCTCACTTCCAACTTAACTTCCATCTTTCTTTGCTGTGTTGGGTCAGTCACTGCTTATCCATTTGCTGTGTAACTTCCAAACATTGTCATTATTCTCTCACTCTCTTTTATGGGTTTATAGCTTTAAAAAAAATCTTAATAATATCATCTTATTGGCATTTCAGAAGGAGGGAAGTTCCACATACGTGTCCAATCTGTCATTTTAAACTATAAGTTCCTGGAAATATTTGTCTTTATCTTTTGCATGTTTACTTCCATGTTTCCATTTTTTGGAATGCAGATTACAAATGTTTATGTAAATGCTAGTAGTTTCTCTTCTCCAGTGATGCGTTTATTTTCTGGAACATTTTAGGTGCCTGGCTGAGAACGCTGGAGACGTTGCATTTTTGAAAGACGTAACTATCTTGCAGAACACTGATGGTAGGTGAAGATATTTCCTTTTCTCCTTGAAAGCAGAGTCTTGGGCATCACACACATCTTAGCATTCATATTTGCAGTTGGGAAGTTGTTATGACATTTTCTGAACTTTTGATTAAAAGAATTCCAAAATTCTTTACCACAGCAGGCAACATGGTAACATCTGTAGGCGTCATGTTGATTTGAAAACAGAATGCACACATACAACACACACATACACAGATACTAGTCATACTCAGTAGCAAATGTGTCCTTGGCTTTGTCTAGTCAACTGCAGAAACACATCATCTCCCTGCACCAGATCACACATGCCTATGGGAAACAGTGTGGATGATGCTAAGAAACTGAACATACCCCAATAAAGTTTCCCTTTTTAAAAAAGGAAGTAGAGGGCATCATTCAGCATCACGCGAGCCCTCGGTTTGCAAACTCCTTGGGAGTTAGTGGGGACAAAATCATAGGCAGTTTGCAGATGACAGAACATGATCTGCCAGCCAGGGTTTGAACAATCATTCTGTCTTCTGATCTCGAGATGAAAATAATGACCCCAATTCAGGACTCCTTAGCCATTTGCTACCTTCCGAGCTGAAGCTCTCTCTGTAGGCCCTACCCAGCACCCCAACCCCTCAACCTCGGCCGATGGCTGGCTGTCTTGTTCCCTGAGAAAGAACCGCCTCTACCCTCTGCCTTGCGCCTTCTATGATCTCTGCAGTCACAGCCCCTTCTCCTCCCACCCTTCCTCATGGCACTCAGGACAGGGATTAAAGTCAGACATACATGTTTAAAATGATTTCAGTATCAGATAGAGGAACCCACGAGAAGGTTTTCTCATGGAGAGAGAGCAGAGGGACAAGCAGGGACTGAGCCATGCACCATGCCCATATCACATGCATAGACACACCTATGGTTACATTTACAATCTATGAACCCTTTGATCCAAGCAATCTCCAGGGATCTGACTGATGTCACATTTAATTTTAAGGTTCTCTGATAACTTTACAATAGTATTTATGAACGTATTTGATAAATCCATCCTGGAGTTTCCTGTACTTTCTCTGGTTGCAATAAGGCCATTTGAATATGAAAGAAAGGAGAACACAATTTCTCCTTAAATATAAACCAGCTATTCTTTTTCTAGAATTCACTGGAAACTATGGCATAGGTAGAAGGTTTTTGTTTTTAAAACATTAAAAGAGAACTTTTAACAGCTTTACCCAGATAGAATTCATTTTCTATAAGATCCACCATTCAAAGTGCACAACTCAATGGTCTGACCACATTCACAGACTGTGCAATCACAGTCGACTCTAGAATGCTCATGTCCCCCCCATAAGGAAACCCCTTCACCTATAGGCAGTTACCCTCCCCTTCCCTGCTGCCCCCTTAAGTGCTGGCAACCATCAATTCACTTTCTGTCTCTGTATTTTTGCCTGCTCTGGACATTTTACATAAATGGACTCGTATAATACATGGTCTTTTGTGACTGGCTGCTTCTTTCATTTAACATCATGTTTTCGAGGTTCATCCATATTGCAGCATGTATCAACACTTCACCCCCTTTTATTGCAAATAATATTCCACTGTATGGGCACAGCGCTAACTTTTTTTTAATTTCAAAATATTAAGGGGGTACAAATGTTTTCGGTTACATGGAACATGTAACTTTACTTTAGTAATGATTGAGTCACAGCTATAAGTGTGTCTATCACCTAAATAGTGTTCATTGTACCCCTTTGTTAGGTTTTCGCCCATCCTTTCCTCCCCCCTACCCTGACTTGATTTCCACTGGATTTTACTTCCCTCTGTGCTCATGTGTTCTTATTGGTTAATTCCAATTTAATAGTGAGTACATGTGGTATTTGTTTTTCCATTCTTTAGGTACTTTACTTAGGATAATGGTCTCCAGTTCCATCCAAGTTGTTGCAAAAGACATTAATTCATTCTTTTTTATGGCTGAGTAGTAGTCCATGACATATATACCACATTTTGTTAATCCACTCCTGAATTGATGGGCACTTGGATTGATTCCACTTCTTTGCAACTATGAATTGTGCTGCAGTAAACATTCAAATGCAGGTGTCTTTTTGATAAAAATGACTTCTTTTCCTTTGGGTGGATACCAGATAGTGGGATTTCTGGATCAAATGGTAGGTCTACTTTTAGTTCTTTGGGGGAATCTCCATACTGTTTTCCATAGAGGTTGTACTATTTTGCAGTCTTACCAATGGTGTATAAGTGTTCCTTTCTCTCTGCATCCATGCCAGCATCTATTGTTTTTGGACTTTTTAACAAAAGCCATTCTAACAAGGTAAGGTGCTATCTCATTGTGGTTTGTATTTGCATTTCGCTGATGATTAGAGACATTACTGACACTAGTGACATTAATTTGCATTTCCCTGATGATTGCTGACATTATAGCTGTTACTGTCATGCTCTCTCCTGTTGTTCTTCAGGCAAGTGCGGGAGGAGACTGAGCCTCCCTCTTGTGGGCCTGGGCAAGGGTGGTTTACTCTGGTGGTGGTTCTCAGACCTGGGCTGACTGAGCAATGTCCTAGGTGACTGAGCAATGTCCTAGGCGAAGCCTCTCAGACCACAAACCCGGAACAACTTGCTCCGTAGATTTAGGGCTATGTGAATGTGATTTTTCATTAGTTTTGATTTTGCATTTTTTCATATGTTTATTGACCACTTATTTATCATCTTTTGAAAAGCTTCTGTTCGTGTCTTTTGCCCACTTTCTAATGGGGTTGTTTGTTTTTTTCTTGCTGATTTGCTTGAGTTCTTTGTAGATTCTGGTTATTAGCACTATTGTCTTATATCTGTGAAATTCATGTAGCATGTGCAGGACAAAGCTTCCTTCTCTCCCCCACGTCACCACAACCCCAGCTTGTGCATTTGAGAGGCCAGTGGGATGGCCACACCCATCCAGAGAGAACTCTTTGGCTAAGCAGGGAAACAAGGCTGATGTCGCCTTCTTTCTCTCCCCAGGAAAGAACACCGAAGCATGGGCTAAGGATTTGAAGCTGGAGGACTTTGAACTGCTCTGCCTTGATGGCACCCGGAAGCCTGTGACTGAAGCTCAGAGCTGCCACCTGGCCATCGCCCCAAATCATGCTGTGGTATCTCGGACAGATAAGGTGGAACGCCTTCGACAAGTGCTATTCAGACAGCAGGTGTGGACCTTCAGGGCCTCCAGCTCTTTCTTAACTGTGTGGGCTCCTGTTGGTTGGGGAGAGCACAGAGCTAGGTGAACCAGCCCACTCAGACCTTTCTTTCCAGTCCCTCTGCTCGGAGCTGGTGGTGACAGTGTTTGCTCCATGCTATGGGGCTGCCCAGAGTCTCCACAAGAACGACAGAGGCTTTGACTTGGAGCTTTCTGGGATTCAGTTTCTGCCCTGAGTCTCTGTGCCCCTGGGCTTGTGCACTCACTGCCTGGCTCAGAGACTGTCACTGTCCTGCTCCCTCCTGTTGTTCTGCAGGCAAATGAGCCTCCCTCCTGCAGGCCTGGGCAAGCGTGGTTTACTCTGGTGGTGTTTCCCCGACCCTGGGCTGACTGAGCAATGTCCTAGGCAAGGCCTCTGAAACCACAGACCCAGAGCAACCTGCTCTGTAGATTTAGAGCTATGTGAATGTGATTTGAAGGAAATCCTAAAATTTCCTTAAGATCTGGGATTCTCTATTAGAACTTCTATTTTATATCACAACATCATGTCTCTAAGTGTGCTGTTAAAGACAATGGCCCTGGAATAGTAATGGCCACAATGACTGGCTTTATGGAGCCCTTACTGTGCACAGTCACTGGTGCTGGAGTGGCTCTGCCATCACTGGGGTGCTTGGCTGTCTCAGGTCCCAGGGCAGGAGCCCTGGGCATGGAGGAGGAACTGTGGCTGAGGGCGGCAGAGGGACCTGCCTGCCTGGTTAGTGGCAGAAACTAGGGTTTCCTATGCAGTATGCCTTTCCGGGAGAGCTGCATCTTAGAATGTTCTAGACAATCAACTTTTGGAGCAGATCTCAAAAATGCTTGGCTGTCACCTAGTCACCCATAAGAAGCCCTGTGGGAAGAGGTCACCTATTGAGAAGGAAGGAAAGATGGCAGGAGATGAGACCGGAAGTGGGGTGGGGCTTGGGCATGGCCCAGGGTGGGCCTGCCACCATGAACTCGGCAGGGCAAGAGTCCGCCAAGGAGGCAGAACGACTCCAGAACTCAGCTCCTTTAGCCCCCCCTGGGTTTTCCTAGGGCTGATCCTGGATGGAAGAAACACCCCTGACCTCTGCTAATTCATGAGCCCTCCTCGTTTCCTTGGCTACACACTTACCATCTGTCCTTTCAACTCAGGCTCAGTTTGGAAGAAATGGAGCAGACTGCCCAGGCAAATTTTGCTTGTTCCAGTCCAAAACCAAAAACCTTCTGTTTAATGACAACACTGAGTGTCTGGCCAACCTCCATGGCAAAACAACATATGAAAAATATCTGGGACCACAGTATATCACAGCCACTACTACTCTGAGACGATGTTCAACGTCCGGTAAGTAGACCCTAGCTGGCATCCCTGAGAAACCACCAGGCGGAAAGGTCAAGGCTTGAGGGCTAAACAGCATTCTGGGAGTGAAAATGGGTATAAAAATATTAAGGCAATACAACATCTCTATACTTCAGGAAATTATAATCTCATTGACAGGGTGAAAGAATTAGAGAACAAAATAAAGCAGTATGTAATATGCTAAATTTTTATAATGCTGATAATGATTGTCATGAAATTTTTGGAAACTGATATTTCCATTTTATTCAGTGAAATGAAATGTATCTATATCCATGTGCATTGAGAAATGACAAAAATCTGGTTTCTAGACGGTCACCATAGATACCAGTCATAGAGAATATGAATTCTCAAAAATTCAAACGTAGGAAAAAATATCTTAGCCAGGAAAATGTACTGATAATAATTTAATCCTTTAAGTATCACAGAGTGTTGTAAGGCTCCTGGTGACAGTTCTGAGATTCAGTGTGCACCAACTCCCCTGTGCACGGTGATCATCCAGATTCATCCTCCTGATCCCTCAGCCAGAGAGCCGGGGGCATTAGGGTGCCGTTGGTCCAGGGATGAGGATAGGGCCAGGAATCTCTTTATCAGTGATTCTCAACTAGGGCTAGTTTTGCCCCCAAGAGGACATTTGGCAATACCTGGAAGCACTTCTAATTCTCACAACTTAGGTGGTATTGCTGATATCCAGTAGGCAGAGGCCAGGGATGCTACTGCACAGGACGGCCCCCACAATAAAGAATTATTATCAGGGCCCACATGTCAATAGTGCCAAGGCTGGGAAACCCTGGTCTATATTGATCAATAGCCCAGGTCACTGTGATGCGGGTAAGGACCCCCACTTTGAGAAATACGGCTATAGGACTGTTCTTGTGAGCGGCCAGCTCAGGACTGCACAGACCGCATGCCCCTTGAGGGCAGGGCCTGTCTGTCCAGCTGTGTCCCCAGCCCTTAGCACAGTGACTGACACAGAGCAGGTGTTCAGCCAGTATTTGTGAATGGATGAGTGAATGAGTAGATGAACACTACTGCAAACAGATTTGCATGAAGACGACATTCCAGAAGAAGTTAGAGGACTACCAATGTCTTGTGAACTTGAGCGTGACCTTGGTTCAATTAGAGACTAGTGGGGTGGGGCGGCTGTGTCCCTCAGACCAGAGCAGTGAGCACCCCGGCTGGCGAGGGCCAGCCCTCTGCTCCCTCAGACACCGAGGCTGTGACAATAGCAGCGGGCGAGTGGGGAAAACGTGAGTGCAGCAGAGAAAACTCTGTCTCAGCCTCCTCCTTGATTTATTTGATTTAAAAAATTCATTTGTCAATTTAAAGTACAGAAATGCGTTTCTGAGTGTCCTGTCTGTTGTGTCCCACAGCACTCCTGGAAGCCTGCGCTTTCCTCAGGAAGTAAAGGCCAAGAAGAGGAAGAGGATGGCCTCCCCAGGGAGCCTGCAGCCACTCCTGCTCCCAGCCTTGTCCCCATGCCAGGCCTCGCGCCCCCCCACCACCCCCCCCCCCCCCCCCCCCGGGGAGGGCAGCGTTTGCCAAACCACCTGTTTTCACAATTCCCTGCTTTCATCTCAGCAAGAAATAAAATTAGAAAAATTGTTGACTTTCTCTCCTTGTAAAGTGTCCTTCATCTTTTCTAGAGTTTCATACTGAAATCCCGTGTGTGAACAGGCACGTGTGCAGTTGGACCTTTCCTCCCAAGTGTTCCGGGCCCAGCTCCTCCTCTGTCTGCAGCCCCAGGTGCCCAGTGGTCTGGAATCTAGGGCCAGGCCAGCCCGGGCCGCTGTTCTTCCCAAGGAGACCTGCTTGGTCGGCATGTGTGTGTGAGTATGCCTGGGTGTGTGTGCGTGTGCGTGTGTGCATGCGTGTGCATGTTTCCAAGGTAGGGCAGGAATAGACAGCCTGGGAACCAAAGGGTTAATAAAAGAAACTGAATATTAGGAAGATACATGATTACTTGGTATTTTAAATAAATACCATCCAGTACAGTAAATGTACAGATTTGGACAAAATACGAAAATTCGTGAAATACTTCTGTCCCTCAGCCTGACTGGTCTTCAACTTCTGTTAACCTCTAGTCACTGGTTTTTTTACTCACTTTTCTCCACCATACTCTTCGAAGCATAGTGTAAGCTGACTGTGCTTTCTTCCTTTCTGTTCTCTCTTCCCCCCACTGCAGTTTGACTCTAACCTATTCACTCTCCTGAAATGTTCTGGAACAGGACCCCCACCCTCCTGATCACCAAGCTCACAGGGCTTTTCAGCTGTCTCCCCGAGGGGCCCCTTGGTCCCGCTGACCATGTACTCCTTCTTGAAACCTGTTCTCTCACCTTCTGTGGTACCCTTCCCCCTTTCTGGTCTTCCTTCCACTGCCTTTAAAAAATTTTTTAATTGATACATCATCATAATGGTGCATATTTATGGGGTACATGTGATATTTTGATACATGTGTAAAATATGTAATGATCAAATCGGAGTGATTAGTATATCCACCACCTGGAACATTTATCATTATTTGTGTGGAGAACATTTCAAATCCTCTCTTCTAACTATTCGGAAATATACACTTTATTATTGCCAACTATAGTCGCCCTACTGTGCTATCAAACACTAGAACTTGCTCTTCCTCTCTAAGTGTGTGTTTGTACCCATTAACCAACAACCTCTCTTCATCCCCTCACCCTTCCCAGCCTCTAGTGTCCACCCTGTCCCTCCATGAGATCCACTGTTTAGCTCCCACACATGAGGGGAAACATAGGACATTCGTCTCTCTGTGCTTGGCTGATTCCACTTAGCATAACAGCCTCCAGTTCCATCCATGCTGCTACAAATGACAGGATTTCATTCTTTTTATGGCCTAATAGAATTCTGCCTCTGCCTTTTTGACAGTCCGTGCTTTGTCCTTTAACTGTGTCCCCCACTGTTTTCTTCTCCAGAGTCATGTTTCTGAGCCACTGTCTTGACACAAGGGAGGGGAGTGGAGACAGAACCACGTGGCTGGGTTTCAGCTACGACTGTGCAGAGCCCCTTCCCCAGTAGAAGGGGCCCAGTGGTGCCCAGGTATCTGCTTTCTCAGATCCACAACCTTCCCCTGGGAAAGGACCATTTTCTTGCTTTTGGCTTTCTGATCAGCTCCTTAGGGCCAATAGGTAAAGCTCCGTCAACCGGGGTGAGACTGCCCCTTCTCAAGCAGAGGTCAGACGAGGGTCCCAAAATCCTGCCTCCAGCACGGGGTGAGCACTCGGCCACTGTTTCCCACTGTCAGTGGGACAGGTAGGTCTGAAACCTATTGGGAAAGGACAGTAGGTAGGACCCCATAATCCTAGGATGAAAATTCACTTTCTTTTCTATTTGCCAGATACATTGTCCATCCTCACTGCTCTGAGATTATTCAGTGAGCAGCATTTGATGGTGTGACCATAGCAGTTGCGACGCCAGCACTGTGAAACATAATATTTGAACAGGACGAGCCTTCTTGTGTGAATAAGATACTCAAGTAAAATTAAAGGCCCACCAGTGAAGTCCCCTTTTCCTGGTTGAAATGAAATCTACCATCACCGTATCTGTCTGTTCACGTGAAGTTGTACTGCCATACCAGATGGCCCCCAAATCAAAATTGTAGTGGGTTATATGACGAAACTTACTTTCTATCTTGTGTCCATGTCCACGGGGGTCCACGGTGGCTCTGTGGCCTGTCTCTTCATGCTGAAACCCAAGCTGAACCGGCAGCACCCACTTTGGAGCACATTGGGTTTAAGACGGGGAACATAACTCTTAAAACTTCTGCTTAGGAGAGGCCAGATCATCTCCATTATTTCCTTGGCCAAAGCCATCCATGTGGCTGCAAGTTCAATGAGGTTGAGGGCTCAGTAGGAAGGGGCAGTGAATATTTTGGAAATAGGACACTCTACTTTCCTTTCACCTCTAAATCTGAGGCAGTTCTTTTGGTTACCTCAAGCCCACAGCTCTGTATGTCCCTCTTTCTAACAGTCACTGGGAGCAACAGAATCCATGGGAACATCCACACTGCAGACCATGCTCATGAGCGCAGGGAGCGTGAGCATGCATCAGGCGCTGCGGCAGACGTTGGGCACGAGCACCTCCTGCTCCTTCCCTTAAGAGTGACAGTCCTACTGGTTTACGAGCTCCCTGTCCCAAAGCAGGCTGTTACTCCTATTCGAGCAGAAATGAAAATAGCACCAGAATCTGCATCTGAATTTTAGGGTAGAACCGGAGAATCCATCTAAAAGGAGGAGGCTGATAGGAAAGCGTTTGTGAGGCCATTTCAGTGGAGCAAAGCGAGGCCTCTGCCCCACGGTGAGAGGTTCGAGCCGATAGAGCTGACCTGCTCTACCACAAGGACGGGGAACTCGCTGTTGACAACAGCTGGGAGAGGCAAGGAGGCGGCAGGAAAGCCTGCTTGGAGAGGACGAGTGGCCCCAGACCCACAGCAACTCAGGCCCTAAATTTAGAAAACTGCCGTGATGGAAGCAGTTCCTCCCCACAATGGACAGGGAGCTTCACCGTAGACGCCTAGAACAGGTCGACGACTAGACTTTGTCGGCTGTGGTGCCCCTTTTGGGAACACCCAGGACGCCCAGGCCAGTGTCTGCCTGTGGGGCAAGCGTGTGGACAGAGGACAGTGGCCTGAGAGGAGAGGGTAGCGAGGACGACAGTTGAGGGGGCAGCTGGGACGGGGAGATGAGAGGCGGCAGGGGAAATCGAGGCCCTCGGGGCCTGTGGGGTTTCAGAGGAAGGCCCTGGGCCTTCTGCAGGACAGGAGATGGGCCCCAGGATATAGTGTGTGAATTTTAAATGAGAATGTCACCCCCAAATATTAAAGGATGTGGAGATCTTGCGGAAGGCAGGGACAGATTGAGAAAGGGAAGAGAAAGTGCGTTTCCTCAGCCTCGGCTTTGCCAGAACCACAGTCCAAGCTTTCTAGTCACTGGGAGGAACCAGCGTGTGCACTTTGACGTAGCAGAGAGATTTTCTGTTCCTCCCCATGGAGCCGAGAGAAAGCCCGAGGGCGTCATTTCCTGGTCACCCTCTAATACCGTATTTCAAGTTATTAAGCTGTTGGGCTTGTGCTCTCTGCCCCCAGGGATGTGGGGAGAAGGGGGAGGAGGCACAGAGGAGGAGGCCTGCAGTGGTGAGATGCTGTTGTTCCAGGCTTTCCTCCCCTGGCAGACCTGAGCCCCCAGTGGCCAGGCGAGCTTGTCTCAGCCCTCCCCTCCCCTCCCCTGCCGCCTTCCGGCTTGGTGATCTAACACCAACCACTTCGCAGAACTGTGAGAGGAAAGCCAGCAATGGTACCTCAGGCACCTGCTCTTTTCTGAGCCTGACCTTTCGAAAGGAAGTCGCAGCTTCCTCATCTCCCCTAAGTGGAATTAACCTGCTACAAGCGTGACGTTTCCGAGCAAACGGACTCACTCGCAGGGCCAGCTTTACAGGAAAAGACCCGGGCACACACAGGCACACATGGGGCACAGGGTGCAGTGTGCGAGCACAGGGGAATGTGCCCGGGAGGCACAGGATGCCCGCCCGCCCGCCCAGGCCTCTGTGCAGTCCTGGAGGGTGCCCGTTGCCCGGGCATGTGCTGTCCCTTGCGGGGAGCACAGCCTGGCCCGCAGAGTGGCTGGATTTCAGTCTCATGTGCTCTTCCCTGGTCAGGAGGAGGCCACTGTCGGGGCTCTTTCTGCCTGCTGCACAGGCCACCCCGAAACAGAAGACTGACCAGGTACAGGATGCCCGAGCCCCTTCCTCAGCACTTCCTGTGACATTTCACAATTTATCCTGCACTGATGGCACTTCCCCATACGGACAGCGCTGTGGTGGCTTCCAAGATGGGGCTCCCTGCAGGGGAAGCATTCACGTTCGATTTCAGAAACCCTCCCTCCATGGCCAGACCCAGCGATGCTGGCCCACTGCCAAACCCAGCTGTGACACCAGACACACTCAGCGGCCCAGTGATAGCTTCACCTTCCCCAACTCCGGGCCACAACTTTAAGACTGGTTTGGGCAGAGCTTCTTATCATTTTCCTGTTGGTCTCCTGGGGCTTCTAAGGCCCACATCTTTCTCAGAAGAAGTTGTTCCCTCTTCCAGCTTATTTGCCATGCCTTCCTTTCTTTGCTTTTCTCTTTCCCGTGTTTCCGTGCATTCTACAAAATAGTCTGCGGGTGGAGAGTAATCTAATCCCTATTGAATCGAAAAAAGAATTTTACTTAATCCTTGAATTTTCAAACAATTCCAATGAATGTTTTTTTTTTTTTCCATCAGGGTTTGAACCCCTCCGCCCCTTGCCCCATGTAATAAAATCCCCTATTTCTTTTTACCTTCTTTTTCCAGTCATACAATCCAACTCACCATTTTCCATTGAAGCTGAGTCTTTGTTACTTACGCCCATGAAAATTGTTGGATTTACCTAATGCACAAACCAGGGGAAGCTGGGGAGGGTGCAGTGGGGGTCGTTGAGGGCCTCAGTGTGGCTGCAGACAAGCACCAAGTACCTCTTCATTAGTCCCCATCGGTCCCCTGCTCTTGCTTAGTGTGTTTCTAAACTCATGGAGAACAATGAAAACCAGGCCAGACGTTCTAATAATAACTAAATACATATAGAATGTACATAAAATATGATAAGTGAAAAACACTGCATCAGAAGAAGGAATACTGATGCTACATAATCTTTTAAAAAGATACCCAATTCACTAGTCGTAAGGTAGTCACTTTTCTCTGGTTGGATCAGCACAATTTAAAATTGAAGTTATTAACGGCGAGGATTTGACGAGTAGGCGGTCTGACCTAGCATTCGCAGGTCTGTACGTTTACACGGAGTTTAGGGGGACGGTTTAGCAGCACCTGTCAACACTCTGGGGGGGAACATTCTCTGCCGCCGGTGCCCCTGCACTGGTGCCCGGGGGTGCTGGTGAGGTCTGAGAGGCAGTGGGCTCCGAGCTGGTACCTGCGCCCGCCGCAGGGCTCTTCGCCGGTAGCGTGGGATCGCTTTGGACAAGTCACGTGCCCCGTGGTTCCGTAAGCCTCCAGCCACCTCACACCAGGAGGAGTGTCACGTGCTCCCAGGTCTCGGGAAAGCCGACTGAGGCGGTGCGTACTTCTTTCTCAGGGAATTGGCTTCTACCCATCAAGGGCGTCAGGCTCCTTTGGCCGATCATTGTGTTCAGAAGTAACCACAGCCGATGCCTGAGTGGGAGGAAGAAGTGGCCTGGGCAGTAGGACATCTGAAGCCCAGTCCCAGCTCTGCTGCTGCATCGTCGCTGTGGGATCTCGGGTAAGTCCCTTAAATTATCTGGGCTCAGCTTTCTTTGTAGGTAAAATCAGGAGCTTGGGCTTGTTCTCTCCACAGTGCTCCTACAGGCAGACAGAGTCTGGCTGCAACCGTGAGGGACAGACGAGGAGGAGACTTTTAAAATGTGTCCTTGTGGGCAACTGCTATAGACTGAATGTTTATGTCCCCTCGGCCATCTATTCTTTTTTTTTTTTTTTTTTTTTTTTGAGAGAGAGTCTCACTCTGTCCCCCAGGCTAGAGTGCTGTGGCATCAGCCTAGCTCACAGCAACGTCAAACTCCTGGGCTCCAGCAATCCTCCTGCCTCAGCCTCCCGAGTAGCTGGGACTACAGGCATGTGCCACCATGCCCAGCTAATTTTTTTCTGTATATTTTAGTTGCACAATTAATTTCTTTCTATTTTTAGTAGAGACAGGGTCTTGCTCTTGCTTAGGCTGGTTTCGAACTCTTGACCTTGAGCGGGCCTCCCGCCTCAGCCTCCCAGAGTGCTAGGATTACTGGTGTGAGACACTGCCACCGGCCTCTTCTTTGGAACACAGACTGGAGCTGTTCCCCAGGTGGGACCCTTTCAGAGGGTCTGTGAGGTCAAACTGTTATCATCATGATACTAAGAACTTATTCCTTTCTCATTATCTTGTGAGTGGCATTTTCCAGAGGCTATTTGGCATTCGATATGTCAACAGATTGGAGGAACAAGGAGATAGAGAATCCAGCTTCTTTCATTAAGTCAGACATTAAAAGAAATTTGCAAAAGTATAAAACAATATCTCTCTTCTCACTAAAGTTTTTTCTTTTGAAAAATACAGATATTTTTTCATAATATTTATGTTCATGTGTAATGGGCTTCTTATTTAAAAGTCAATTAATGATACCAATATTTACAATTTTTGTGTTTAAATTTTTAGTACTGTAACTAGTCCACATAAACAAAAGATCTATGGTATCCTCAAGTTGTAAGGACATAAAAGGGTTCTGATATCCAAAAAGTTTGGAATCACTGCCCTGAAACTCTCCCTGGGTACACAGGGAGATGTATGTAAGAATGTCCAGTTGGGACATAAAAAGAAACCAAAAATAGTGGAAATCTCAAAGCCTATCCTCAACAGAGAAGACAGATAAATTGTAGCCTATTTCTACAGTACGCACCATACAGGAGCGAATGGGTCAGTGTCCATCATAGATACTGTAAAATGAGCTAGTAGGAGAAGGACTAGACTATGAGACTATTTACATGATTTTAAAAGCATGGTAAACAACACTGTGTTTTGCTTGTGAGTACCTGTTCTAAAAAGACATGACCTAGAGGGAGTGAGCAGGTGTATGAGGTGCTGGGCAGGTGTTTTCTTGCTCCAAGCACAAAATGCGCAGGCCCCCTCTGGGAGCAGCTCCTGGGCTAGGCCTTGGCTGGAGACAGTGAGGGGGCCAGTCCCTGTCCTTCCCCAGGCATCTTGTGTGATGGGAGACTGGGACTGCTCTCTCCTTAGGGCATATTGCTGACCTTGCCCACTGCAAACAAGCAGCTTCCGATGCTCTTTACTAACAGGATTAGAGAAAAGGAAATTTGCCAACTGCAAACCGGGTGCGAGGGGAAGTGCTGACTTGCCCCAGCAATGAAACCACACCTGGCGCTGCAGCTGCAGTGGGCAGTGATCCACTTTCGTTCTCCAAGATGCCTTTGTCTCTTGCGCAGGACAAACAGGCAAGCTGAACGGGGGTGTGGTGGGAATCTTCACCCTTAGGTCTTTCAAGTTCCTGCTGCAATTCCTCCAGACATTCGGTGTTGCCTTTGGTATTTGACTGGTAGAGGCGGTACCAAAGGCTTCCACTTGGCCCTCACTCTGTGGGTCAGAGAACCAGCGTGGGGACCCTGCCCGTTGCTGAGTATCTCTATTGCAATTATGCATCCTGAAACTGGGGAGATAACTATAGGATGGATGTAGGGACCCTCTGGGTCCACTATGAGACTGACCTGAGCTAAAACTCTGGAATCAATGACATCCAGAAACCCCAACTTTGCCTGGTAGACCACAGAAATGTTTTAGGTCCCTTGGAATTGGTGTCAGTGCAGAGCCAGTGTCCAGAAATCTCCAAAAAGCCTAATTTATTAATATTTCCTTTTCCCCAGTGCCCAGTTACCCTGGGGTAAATGGCCCTGGGTTTCTTTGGGGAAGGCTGGGAGAAAGATGATGGGAGTAAATTGCATGCAATGTCGCAGGATCTTTCCTCTAGAAGATCCAGCCTCCCTTTTGTTCAAGGGGTCTGGGGCTGTAAACTTCCTTGAATCTGGGAATCGATGGAAGGGCCATGACTCAGTTTTAGTGATTGAAGTTAGACTCCTGTTCGCTAGAGATAGAACACTTCTGCTTATACAGATCAAGGAAGAATTTAGTAGACCGTCCCTGTATTTCAGTTCCAGGGACACCGTGATCGATAGCCAATGCCAAAGATCTCTGGGGGTCGGACTGTCCTGATCCCTGCCTTGGGTCCACTGTTCATCATGGTAGCCACGCCCACATTGTCTCTGGCAATTCAGTGTCACCACACGGTCCCTGCGTCTTCAGGGTCCCACCTTCCCCTTTGTATTTAGGAATCCCAGTTTGATGGTAGCAGTTCTCACTGCAGTTCCTGACCTAACAGAAGAGCCACACAGAGTTCCTTAAGGATGCTGGAGCTCATTGATTCTTCATAGTGTGGCAAAGGGTATGTATGTTCTCTAGGCCTGTCCTGGGTGGGTGAGTGAGTCTTACCTGACACAGCAGATCTGCCAGCATGCAGTTTCCCTAAGCACTTAGACTCTATCCTCTCTACTATACCAAGGAAGTACTGGCACTTCTACTTCATTGAGTGTAGGCCGCCTTTGAGCTGATTTTCACTCAGTCAACAAGGAAATGGGTAGAGCCATTCCCAGCTCCTCAAACAAAAGCATGGATTCCTTGCAAACTCCAATGCGGCTGCCCACACATGCACGGGGACGCCTAAGTATTGCAGTTGCCCTGTGGCGGTTTAGGGTAATGGGGAGAGGAAAGGCTTGGGCAGGGGCTGCCACCCACCACACGCTAGCGCTTCCCACCTGCCCGTTAAAAGGAGTCCTGGGACCATTTATCTTTGCTCTTGTCCTAGCTGTCATAAAATATCTATTTTTTTTTAAATGAGTAAATACGTTGAAATTAAAGTTTCCAGGTTTAGGAATCCTCCCCTCCCTACAAGACATCCAGTTGAGTTTGAATTTCAGATAATCAAAAAATACTGTAATTATTGTTTATGGGACATACTTAAAAATTATTTGTTGCTTAACTGAAACTCAAATTTAACGGGGCATCTTGTATTGTTTTTTCAGCTCCAGCAAATGTTTAGAGAGTGCCTTTCCAAGACAAGTTACACTCACATAATGGAGTAACTGGAGGATTTTAGAGGCTTTTTAAATTACTATCTTGGGGTATAGTTGACATACAATAAACGGCATATTTAAGACATACAATAACATAAGTTTTTCACACATGTATATGCCAGTGAAACCATCACCACCATCAAAATAGCAAACATATCCATCATCCCCCCAAATTTCCTTGTGTCCCTTTGTAATCTATCATCTCCCCCTTACCCTCAACAACCTCAGAACCACTGATTTGCTGCCACTATGGATTTGTTTGCATTTTCTAGAATTTTATATAAATGGAATCATAAAATAAATACTCTTTTTAAAAAAATCTGGCTTCCTTCACTCAGCACTTTGAAGTTTCATGCATGTGGCTGTGTGTGTCAATAGTTTGTTCCTTTTTATTGATGAGCAATATTCTATCATGTAGATGTGCCACTGTCTGTTTGTCCATTCACCTGTGGAGGGACAGTTGGGTTATTTCCAACTTGGGGCTACGTAAATAAGCTGTTATGAACGCCTGTGCACAAGCCTTTGTATGGGCATACATGTTCATTTCGCTTGGGTAAACACTCAGGAGCGGAATGGCTGGTAGATATAGGCTTAACTTTTTATGATACTGCCAGATTTTCCAAAGTGGTTGTACCATTTTACATTCCCACCAGCAGACTATGAGAGTTCCAATTGTTCTACATCTTTTTAAAGCTAGAAACACTGCCATGTAAAATGTCACCATTAGTTTCTTTCTTTTCTTTTATAGTGGGGACTAGCATTTGTCTTTGGGATAGAGGGATCCTTTGTTCTGGGAAGGAACCCTGAGTGACTTCTTTTAGTTATACCTGTTACCTGTGCTCACTCCAGCCCACCTTGGGACCAGACCCATAGCCCTATCTACAAAGAGTAGACCCAGCCACAAGGCCTCAGTGAGTGGTGCAAGGTGCCAGAGAAGAGATTTTCATCATGGGTTCAGCAGAACCGAAATCATTGGCATAAGTCCTTTTGCTCCTCTTCCTAATTCCTCTCCAACCAACAGCTGCTTCATTTATCTTCTCTGCCCCATTCTATCACACTCCCCACCCCAGTGTCACAAACTTTCCTGAACAATTCACCGCTGGCTCGAAATTCCATAGAGTCTTCAGCACAAGACCAAAGCCCTTAGTCAGCTGAGTTCCTTCTCCCCAGCACAGTGGTTCTCAGAGTGGGACCCCAGACCAGCAGCATCAACATCCTCTGGGAATGTGTTAGCAAGGCATATTCTGGGGACCCGCCCCAGACATGCTGAGTCGGAAGCTCTGCGGTGGGCCCAGCAATCCGTGTTGCAACACAGCGGTTGTGATGTGTGCTCATGTTTGAGACCCACGGCCATGGCATCTACTTTGGAGCCATTTATGGTTACTCAAGCCTGTCACTTGAGGTTCTCTTCCACCATCCTAATAAGCTTTTCAAATATTTCCTCTAACACACACAAGGTCTTTGGTTATGAGGTAAGTCCATGGCGAATTATGATGTTTGGAAAACAAGATTTTTTCCACCTTGTTTCATCGATACACAGCAAATTTCTATCCATTAGTCTTGAGGAAGAAATTAAGGACCCTTTTTGGTTGGCCGCTGTGGTTTCAACGGGTCAGAGGTCTGCATGTGTCCCAATTTGCACCGTCGATTTCAGCTAGGGAGAAAGGAGCCTCCTTTGAAGGAGGGACAGGGACTCACCATTTTCCTCGAAGTTTCCATGGCATGAGCGGATGCCTGATGCCGGGAGCCGGGCAGAGTGTGCCGGCCCTTTGGGGTGCAGCAGGAGTGAGCGAGCTGGTTAGGCCTTCAGCAAGGGTCATTGCTGAGCCTCCAGTTCTGTCTCGTGCAGGCATGGTGCTGGGCCATCAGGATGAGGCAGCCAGCTGAGGCCCCGTGTCTGTAGGGCTCAGCCACGAGCAATGGCTGTCCCATATCAGCAAGGCAGTGGTGGCTTCAAGGCCTCCATAACCAGGGGCAGGATTATCAAGAGACCAGTGAGTGTAGAGTCCAGCTCTGAACACCAGAGACAGGAGGATGGTTTTAGAATCCAGGATGACCCACCCTTACAGATCTGGGGCTGCCAGGGGACATAACCCTACGTGACAAGCTGTCCTTCCGTTGATGTGGCAGGTGAGAGTTTATGCTCTATTAACTCAGCCACAGGAAGGAAGTGAGACATCATTTGGTAGTAACAGGTTGGGGAGGCCTGAGGTATGTGTTATATTTAAAAGGACATAGCATTCATTTTATTAGACATTTCTAAACATCATTTTGTGCATTGACTGTGTTACAATGTCCTAAGGTTCCACAGCCTTGAAGATAAAGTAGGAGGAAATCTAGAAACTTGGGGAAGCTCACAGGTTGGGGTGCAGGTGTGGGGTTCAGGAATTTGGGGTGTGGCAAGTAGCCAAGAGAGCTTCCACAGAACACACCTCTTCCCCCCACCCCAGCCCTCTAATTAGCCAGTTCTTTTAATTACGTGCAAGAAAATGTGCCTGAAAAGCTACTTCCATATAATAGGTTGCTTCCAATTTAGAATGTGGTCAAATTGACTTTAAAAGCAATTTGTTAATTGTTTTAAGATACACTTAATAAATGTTTTAAGATACATTCATTTCATGTATTTTGTTGCCCAATTTTTTGGAATTTTGGCATGCTGGAGCAAATGGTACCTGGATTTGTGTCCCAGTCCTGTCATTTTCTAGTTGTATGAGCTTGGCCAAATTTCTGAGCCATGGTGTCCTTCTCAGAGAGATGAGACAAGTCCCATCCACACTATGGACAGGCAGGGAGAGGTGAAGGCGCTCACATCTCTAAAGAGCCTAGCACAGTGCCTGAGACAAATTCGGTGCTCAGTAAATGTTTGTTCATCCCCTGTTTCTTCCTCTATCCTATTGGATATACAAATGTGTAAAGAACACAAAACAATGCAAAGACACAAAAACCCATGTTTATTTGTCTTGCTATTGGTGGATGCTAGTTCACAATAGGGTGGAATGACCCTGTTCGTCCCTTGCTGCGCCTTGTACAGATTCCTCCCTGGATTGGGTTGGGGTGCTATTACGCAGGTGGAGAAGGCACCAGAGGTATTTCCTAAATGCCTTGTCGAGAAACACGTAGAGGAGAGGGTTGACACAGCAGTGGGTGGTGGCGATGATTTTTGTTATCTGAACACTTCTGTCCAGATTGTAGTTGCTCTTGCAGTCATCCAGGGAGAAGTAGTCTTTGAAAGCAGACAGGAAAAGTGAAACATTGTGGGGTGCCCAAATCAGAAGGAAGACAACCACTATGGCGAAAACAAGCTTGAAAAGGTCATACCTCCTCTCCCTGAACCTTAGTGTTTTTCTCATTGGCACATAGAAAAATATCAAAGCGAACAATGGGAAAACAACAACGGAAACGTTCATCATTAAAGCCAGAAAATTCTTCCAGAATGTCTTGTCCATTGGCAGGAAGGGGGTTCTGCAAAAGGTGCACTTGTAGACCTGGGCTTCCATCTGAGGTTTATAAAACATGTATTCGAGCAAAACGGCCAGAAGGATGACTGTTACCCACGCCAGGACACTCGTAATGATGCTGCAGGGCACCGTCCTGGTGGCCCAGGAAAAGCATCGCCTGTGCGAAAACACCAGGTATCTTTGCCCAGTAAGGAGGACGTTGAAAAGTGTCCCCCCATATAGTCCTGCGGAGCAGAGTCCAACGAGAATTTTACACGTGGGGTCACTGAGACTGCCTCCATGGGAGGCAGCGTAAGCCCAGAACGGCAGGGTGAGCAAGAAACACAAGTTTGAAATTGCCAAGTTTAAAAAATAGATGTTTTCCACGTGTTTGAGTCCTTTATATTTTACCAGGATAAGCACGACCACGACATTGCCCAGGAGACCGGCCAGGAACACCAGGGAGAAGAGCTGGGGCTCCAGCTGGGCTGAGAGGACCTGGGCGTCATACTTGTCACACTGTTCTGCCTCGTCGTCCTTCAGGTCATCCTCTATGAGGACGTCATACTCGTCGTCTGGTGCCGACGTGGAATTAGCCATTCTCAGGCTGCCCTGCGGAGAGATGGGAGATTAGCTTTCCCTTCCCATGGCTGTGTCATCCCGGAGGAAACAGCAAGCAGGACTAGAGCCCCTACAGCCCCACGTTCTCTTTGCTGGCACCTAATTTTAGCCAGAGTAGGTCCCCGTCTCGGAAGATAAACATTTCTTCAACAGGTGCCCACTCCCCCAGAACAGCCACTGCCCCGATCGGCAGCCGGAGCACACAGGTGCTCTGCAGGGTTCTAGCTGCCCCGGGACATAAAGCAAGCACGACACCCTCCTCACAGAACGTACGTTCTCTTGGGGAGAAACAAGACTTGTCATCTTGAAAACACCATGTAAGCAAATACACCGTGAAACAGAACCAAGTATTGTGGCTTAATTTCAAGAAATCAGTGTAGATCTGAATTTTTATGTGTTTAAAAAGTCTGCTTACCCCCTCAAGCAGCTTCCTGTGACAGGCTGAAGTGTCTTTCTCTCGAAGGACATAAACGTATGTTTGCAAAAGTGAAACCACACTAAGAAGCATCAGCATGGCCATAAGGGGCTAAATGCACAGACGACTTACCGCCGACCGAGTTCCTGGGGGGCGAGGACACAGCCTCCCCACCCCGCATCCGTAGAGCTGTGGGAATGGTGGCAGACGGCTTCCTTTTGAACAGACCGTTCCTGACCCGAGGGGCACGAGAAGCCACTGTTTATTCCTCTGGTGGCTCTACCCCACCAGCCTCAGATCTCAGGGACCATCGGAAATAAAGAAATTCAAAAGCTCCCTTAGACGTCCGGAGGATCTCTGGAGTGCCTGAGAGAAACCGGGAAGTTGTTTTCTCCTCCCCCACCCCCTGGCGCCTGCACCCCGCCTTTGATTTCCCTGTGGCCTTCAGACAGCCCGGCCTGGCTGCCTTAGATAAGGAAGCCAAGTCATGCTGCTCAGAGTGATAGGGAGGGGGTGATGTCAAGGGCTGAGACACTGCGAGACCCCTCTGGGTGCTGGCAGGTGACACTCTCTGAGTAGGTGACAGCCACCAGCTACCACCAGAGGAGAGGAGTGTTCACTGTACCCCTGAGTCCAGACCTGAGGGTCCTGCCCCTCCCATGTGGCTTCTCCCCGGCACTGGCAGAAGCCCGCTCCCTGATTTACGACGGGGGTCAGGAACCTGCAGTGAGAACCACACTGAGCGGTGTGTGCTGGCGTTTTTACTTTCATTTTTGAGTGGCACTGTGTGCTTTGGCTGAGGGATGAGGTCTCGAGAGAGAATTTTGGGAAAGTGTCCGTTGGGAAGGGGGCGGGGAGTGGAGGGCAGAAATGGGGCCTCAGTGACGGCGAGCATAGGGCAGCCCTGACATTGACATTGAGGAAAGCAAGGAGTTTTGTAAGCAGTGGTGAGCGATGAGTGCCGGGATGCTTGGGGGGCTGGCCCTGCTCTGCAAAGGAGAACCACGGAGGGAAATCCCCTGGTGAGGTTTTTGAGTGACGCCAAGTCTTCGAGTCAGGCGGGAGGGAATCCGAGGAGGACAAGTTTAACCCCAAACTGAGGCTGGGGTTCGGCCGGATCCAAGGCCAGAGAGAAAGGAAACAGAGCAGCCCAGACTGTGAATGGTGGGAGGCGGGGAGGCCGGAGGAGCAGGGTGCAGCTTGGAAGAAGGATGAACTGAGAAGAGCAACTTGAAAGGACCGGAAATACCCATATTGACCCTCTCAGGTCAAGGATTCTCTGTAGCTGTAATTGACTTAATTTGGGACCAGTCCCACCCATTTGCTTAGCACTTATATCAGGTTAAATGACATGCTTTTTCACGCCAAAGATGTGTTTGAGGTGGCATTCAATGCAAAATGTGTACCTGTCAAAATAGAAAATGAAGAAACTGTTAAGAGAAAAACAAACATAAAAGGATCCCAGGCAGATATGAGAATGAGCACTAAATTTCACCCCAAGTCTGCGGCAGCCAAGGCAAAAAACTAAACATAACGATACTTGACCTCGGAGGAGTGTGTGAGCGTGGGAATCCGGGCTGTGATTGTCTTTTTCCCTGGGGTGAGGTTCCCGGGAGTGAATGAGGGTCACCATGCCCTGGGAAGCTCTACCCGCCCACTGGTGGTGGCTACAGCCTGGGGGCAGCAGTGGTCCTTCTTCCTAGGGGCTCTCCCTTCTGCAGCTGGGCAACTTGGAGCCACAACAGGACATCCAGCCCCTTGAGTGAGTAGTTGGCAGTGGCTCATGATGCTTTATTCCTGACGCTCACTGATCAGTCCCATACAAGGGAAGGAGAGTCAGGTCAAACTCTGAAGCTTGAAAAACCCCATGACATTATACACACTGCTCATTAGATGGTTCAATGGAGGAAAAACCCAGCAGGCAAGAATCTCATATACTCTATGCCCCAAAATCACATGAAATGTGAAGCTTCCCAAAGAAAAACACTGTTGTGTAAATTCGGGATCTCCCTAACTTTGCAATACTAGCTAGGGCTTCATTTTCAGTATTCTTTTATTTTGGCTCGATTCCCAGCATGCTGCCTACCCACATTCCAGCCACGGATTCTTAAAACTTCTTCTAACTTGGTAGGAAGGAATAGTTTACAAGTCTGAAGTTGAGGCAGAAGGAAGGTTCTATGTACCATTCCCAAATCTAAACCCCAATAGGGCCATCCTTGTTGGTGAAACCACACCACTGCTGTGGCTTTGGCACGTGGCCCACAGATCTTACCTTTGAAGGTCTGGCTTCCTTTTTATCATTATCATTCAATACTAATTGCAGCCTAAGAAACCATCACTTTATACTCTCATTCCTCCATAGGTGGAGATCACTCATTTGCTCAATTTATTTATTCTACACTGTTTATAGAGTGTCCAGCCCTGTTCTAGGTGCCGAGGATAAAATCTTGACCTTTATGGAGCTCACAGGCTACAGACAGAAGACAAAATAAGTAAGTAAATTGTAGGTTAGTGGGATAGAAGTGCTATGGAGAGAAGCAAAGCAGGGAAGGAGAATAAGACAGGCCAGGGGTTTGCATTCTAAACAGAGTAGTCAGAGAAAGCCTTGCAAGGAGGTGGGCACAGAAGCAGCAAATGATTAGGTCCAATAATTCATGCTCATCATCTAATTCTTTCTTGATGCCAAGTTCTTATATCAAGGAGGTTGAAAACAAACACTGGGTGAAAACTTCAGCAATAATTTTATGGAAGTTTCAGCAATATTCTTCATATTACACTGACCCCCAATAAAAAAGCAAAGGTCACCAGTTGTCAATGTATTGCCTTCCAGACCCCAATCTCACTTGTCTTTGTCCTGCTTTGTGATTCTAGAGCTGGACGCTGCACACATTTCTCCTTTGCCAGCTGGCGTAGAAGTCATGGGAGGGTCATAACAAGAAGCAGGGTCTTTTCTTTCTAGTTCCAGAATTTGTTTTTATTTCGTGTTTGCTCCTTGGGCTGGCCTGCTGGTGCTATGTGTATAGTAGAGAAGTCACCCCTCCTCTCATAGACATGGAAGGGAAATACTGACAGTGGGGAATATGTAACAGAGAGAATGGCCTGGAAAAAAAATGGCAAAAATATTTTCTGTCTCTTTAAAACATGCTCCACTCCTTTTTGAGAATGAAAACATGCATCCCGGCCTCAGGTCAGTGGTTGGGAGGGGCAGGGTAAGTCTTTTGTTTATTTGTGCAACAGAAGGTGGCCCAGCCTGGACCTGGTAAGGGGAGGTCTTGGGCAGATGTCATGAGATTGCCTTCAGCAGAGATGAGATGATCAGAATCATCAACTGTAGGTTAGTGGGAGAGAAGTGCTATGGAGAGAAGCAAAGCAGGGAAGGAGAATAAGTAATTGCCTGAAGCTGAGAACCCACCCTTTAAAAGCTCTGTATTTCACATTCGATAAAGGGCTGATAACTAGAATGCATTTAGAATTCAGGAAAATCAGCAAGGAAAAATCAAACAACCCTATCAAAAAGTGGGCAAAGGTCATGAACAGAAACTTTCCAAAAGAAGACAGAAAAATGGCCAAAAACATATGAAAAAATGCTCAACATCTTTAATTATTAGGGAAAAGCAAATCAAAACCACAATGAGATATCAGTTATCTCCAGTAAGAATGGCCTTTATCAACAAGTCCCCAAACAATAAATGTTGGCGTGGATGTGGAGAGATAGGAACACTCCTACACTGCTGGTGGGACTGCAAACTAGTTCAGCCTCTGTGGAAAGCAATATGGAGATAACTTAAAGTGATACAAGTGGATCTACCATTTGGTCCAGCAATTCCACTACTGGGCATCTACCCAAAAGAACAAAAGTCACTCTATAAAAAAGACACCTGCACTCATATGTTTATAGCAGCACAATTCACAATTGCAAAGATGTGGAAACAACCAAAGTGCCCATCAACACATGAGTGGATTAATAAAATATGGTATATGTATACCATGGAGTACTTTTCAGCTATAAGAAATAACAGTGATATAGCACCTCTTGTATTTTCCTGGATAGAGCTGGAACCCATTCTACTAAGTGAAGTATCCCAAGAATGGAAAAATAAGCACCACATGTACTCACCAGCAAATTGGTATTAACGGATCAACACCTCAGTGGACATAAAGGAATAACATTTATTGGGTGTCGGGCAGGTGGGAGGAAGGGAATGGGTACATACATATACAATGAGTATGATGCGCACCAACTGTGGGATGGACACGCTTGAAGCTCTGACTCCAGGGGGAAGGGGGACAAGGGCAATATACGTAACCTTAAAATTTGTACCCCTATAATATGCTAAAAAAATAAATAAATAAAAATAAAAGCTCTGTATGTCTGCGAATGTTTAGGAAATTTGGATTTTGATCCGAGAAGGTCCGCCATTTTTCCTCCTTTACCAGCAAAGGAATCTCTTTCCTCCTCCCTTAAACACTTGTCCTTATTCTTCTGATTTGGCCTCGATGGATAAGTACCAAGTTTTTGGTAACATGTAGAGGCACAGGGTTGCCCACTCTCCCTTGAATTTTGCTGACCCCACGACAGGTGGCTCCCTATTGAGTTTCGCTGGCACCCTGAGAGCGGCTTCCTCGGCAGAGGCAAGCTGGAGGCCCAGGGTGCCTGCCCTCCTGAGAGTCTCACTGGGACCCCTCAGGCAGTTTCCAACCTGCAGCACCTCAGTGGACTTCTTGACCATCCTGTGGGCTACGGCCATACCCTCTCTAACAAGGGCCAAGAGAGCAAGGAGGGCATCCCCCACCTTTGCCCCTTCTTGGGTGCCCTCCCTCAGCCTAGAGGTAGCACTGCTCCTATGCCTGCATTCCTTGTCCTGCAGAGTTCTCCTTACTCCCTTTAGTAGCTCATCCCCTTTCATTTATAATTATTTACATTTAGTGTTCATTGTTCACATTACTGGTGTGGTTTCTTCCTCTTGACTGGATGATTGATGCACACAACGTTAAATTTACTTCAGTGTTTGTTTTTCCATTCTTTAGAGACTTAGGACAATGGTCTCTAGTTCCTTCCAGATTGTTGCAAAAGGCATTAAGTCATCCTCAAACACTGCAAGTGCTCACTATTGAATTGGAACTAATTGATGAACATACATGTGCATAGAGGGAAGTAAAACTCAACAGAAATCAAGCAGGGGGAAGCGGGGAGGACAGGATGGGTGAAAAACTACCTAATGGGTACAATGACCACTATCTGGGTGACAGACACACTTATATCCATGATTCAAGCATTATAAAAGCAATCCATGTAACCAAAATGATTTGTATCCCTATAATATTTTGAAATAAAAAAAGGAAAAAAATTAGTTCAGTGAAAGGGTGGTAGAATGCTGGGATGATGACTTGTTTAGAGGTCTAACTTGATAATGAGAAATGAATATTAGAATGTTTTAAATTATGATAATTTAACTATCCCTTACAATGGCTTCTTCAAATATCAGTTCTCTCAGATTATCAAACAATCAACCTGTGTAATTTTGATCAGAAAATATTACAATATTACAAGCAAATATTACAATATTACAGAATATTTGTATAGAAAAAAGAATTCATGACAGTGATATTCTCAAATAACAGCTAGTGTAAGTTTTAAATAGCACTGGTTCTTAATGGAAAATGTGCAAAATCTATTTTTAGAAAAGAATCAACTTTCTGTTGGATTAGTTGTTTGGTATTGAGTAGTTGATTGAAGGGGCAGATACCCTCATGTTGTAATTTTGGAAATTCTGAGACTGCTCTTTCTGCTCCCGGATTTTCTCCTTCATGCTGGCTAGTGCCTAAAATTCCCCCTTAGTGCTTCCCCCTCTTAGTAGCTGGGATACCCGCAGCAAAAGGGAGGTGATACTTCTAAAATTCAATTTTATTGATAAGCAACCCTGGAAATACAGACTTTATATGTACTTCCTGGAAGAACATTTGTTAACTATTTCCTAAAGCCATCTTTCCCAATGTGTGTTCAGTTTCTTCTGCAGTATGCTAAGAAGTATAAAAAAAAATTTTAAAAAAAAAGGTGCATGTATGTAGGGGAGGGGATTTGCTCAAATAAGTTTGAAGCAGGGGTCCTCAAACTTTTTAAACAGGGGGCCAGTTCACTGTCCCTCAGACGATTGGAGGGCTGTTGGAGAGTGTGGCACACATTCTACACATGCGCACTGTGGGCCCGGGACGAGTCGGCTGCTAAGCAGGACAGAAAGCAACGGCAAAAACACCCAGAGGGCCGGATAAATGTCCTCGGCGGGCTGCATGTGGCCCATGGGCGGTAGTTTGAGGACCTCTGGTTTGAAGAATAGCAGGACTAAAAAAATAAAGCAAGTTTCTCTACTACAGGATTTCTCAGAGGTTTTGATATGCTAATAGACATTATGACCCTCCCTGAGAAAGAGAAGGTATGCAGTGTTTCCCAAAAGTGCCTGATCACAGAAACCCTCTTTAAAATTTTCCTACAGATACATATGGGGCAAGGGGTCTGTAGAGCACGTTTTGGGAAATGTCTCCTTGGACATACAGGCATTACCGTGTTGTGTGCTGGCCCTGAAAATGGGCCCCCACAGCTCTGAAGGAGCTCACTGACAGAGGGCCTTGGCCACTGCACTCTGAGACCCATCTCTACATTCATGCCAAGGCCACGCCTGCCACAGGCTGCTGCCCCTCCATGCCCCTGTGAGGGACAGGCATGGTGACAGGCCCCTCCCCAGGAGATGGGCTCCTCTGATGGACAACTTTGGCTGATGTTTGCTCCCAATCCTGCTTCCTTCCCTGTCCCCTTCACTTGGTGTCAGACCTGCACTGTGATTGGATAGCTTTCCCAGCTCCCCCTGGCTCCCTTTGCAATTTCTCTCACAGACTTTTCCTTTAATGCTTTCCTTTTATGCCAAATCCCGTCTTTTGGCATCTGTACCTTGATTTGAACTACACAGCCTTGGAAGGAAAAGCACCAGCTCCCAGAGAGTCTTGAGTTCCTTGCTTACTAGGGAGTGACACATTTTGCAGTGTCTTAATTTCTCTCTTTTCTTCTGACCGCCCCCCCCCCCATCTACTTGTGGCCTGCTGGGACTGATATTTTCGGAGGGACATAAACCACTGAATTCCAACATACCCCAACCCTGTCATGTTTAGTCAACTCCTCTCCGTTCATGCACCTTTTTCTATTTCTCATTGCTGTTCTGCTTTGCGCTACCTCTGCCGTAACCTCTCTTCCCAGTGTTCCACTTTCTCCCCAGGCTTTGCCTCTGTGCCTCTGGAACCTGGATGTGCCTCTGGATGACAGACAATCTCCCTGACATCCTTACTCTATTCCAGGAACATTCTCAGCCTCTCTTATCCCTTGAGGCTACCCCTTCCCTCTCACATCCATCTCAAACGTGGGAGGCAGAAGGTGGCATTCACGGCCTCAGTGCTGCTTTCCGACCATTAATCCTATGCCTGGATGTAGAGGAGACTGCTCTGGTCTCCAGTTCTCCAGCTGGATCACCCTCTACTCCCCTCCACCACTGCCATCTCGTCTGTATGATGGCCCCTGTCTTTTATTGAAGACTTGTGTATGTGGGTAAAGGGCTCCTATTCACCCCAGTTCCCTCCATCATCCCGGTGACTTAATTGTCCACTGGGACCCCCATCCAGCACCTGCGTCTCTAAGCTCATTAACTGAACTTCACTGGCCTTCAGTTTCACTCCACTATTGTCCACACCCAAACTCAGATTTTCAGGTTTGTTAACATTGATTTACTGCTGAACTCTTACAATAAAATCTCTTACTTTTCTTTCTTTTTTTTTTTTTTGCGACACAGTCTCACTCTGTTGCCCAGACTAGAATGCTGTGGTGTCAGCCTAGCTCAAAGCAACCTCAAACTCCTGGGCTCCGGCAATCCTCCTGCCTCAGCCTCCTGAGTAGCTGGGACTACAGGCATGTGCCACCATGCACGGCTAATTTTTTTCCATATATATTTTTAGTTGGCCAATTAATTTCTTTCTATTTTTAGTACAGATGGGGTCTTGTCTTGAACTCCTGAGCTCAAACGATCCGCCCATCTCAGCCTCCCACAGTGCTAGGATTACAGCGTGAGCCACCGTGGCCTCACTTTTCTGATGACAGCTGCTACCCCTTTGGTCTCTCTCCATTTACTCTTTCTGTAACTTTTGTTCTTCATCAAGCCTTCTAGCCTCTGCCCATCAGCCCCTCCTGTGCTCATACCCCTCCTTGTCCAGCTCAGATCCAATAGCCTATCACTTAGTCACTCTTTGTCAATAACCTGACCTCCCTTAAAGCCCCAGCACTAGATAAATTCATCAATCTGCTTCTCCCCTCTATTCTTTGTTTGAGTATGTGTTTCTGAGCAGTTGTTTAAAACCACTTTGAAGATAAGCTCTTCATGAAGATAAGATCCATTGCTCATTTGTGGTCTCCAATCTCAACCAGTTTCCCTCTGGTAGGTTCCCTGGTAACTCAGTCCTGAGTGTCACAAGTGATCACTTTATCCCATTTTTTATCAGCTATTGCAAGCCATTTAGAGCTTCTATTCTCCACCCCCGCCAAAAAAACTACTGCCATTTACTCTCAGAAGATAATCTCATCTCCTCTTTTTCTCAGAGCTCTCTCAACTCCCTGGTCCCCACCTTCAAATGTAACTGTGGTATGTCTACCTTTTTCCTCCATCCATGGATGGATTTGCTCCTCTTACTTATATCAAAGGCTAACTTCTCCTCCTGCCCTCTGAATCTCATTCTGTTTAACCTTCATCAGTTGTTTCCCGATTTTCTTTTTAGCTCCAACCTCTACTTCCTCTATTAGGGTTTTCAGAATTTTAAAACGCTCAGGTCTCTCTCTTAAATAAAGAACTACAAACCCACCCTTGACCCTGCACATTGCTCTAACTATGTACTGTCTCTTCTCTCCGTCTTCATTAGTTGTCTAGACTCCTCCTTCGCCATTGCTCATGCCTCACTCAATCCCCTGCAGCCTGGCTTCTGTCCCTACCATTGTACTGAGACTGGTCTCCCAGGTTCACCCACACACCCTTGTGGTGAAATGTAATCAGCTGCTCTGCTAAGCTGGGGCAGCTAATGCACATGTGCCATGAACAGAGAGTGTCTGATTTCTCCTAGCTCTCCAGTACTAGAAATACTGGCAACAACAACTCCACCACCCTAACGTCAACAACACATACACACCATCACACTTAGGGCTTCCCAAGCTGAAGCAGTGCTTAAGATATTTGAAACTCTTCTAGAATCTAAAACGCATTAACGTGGGACTTTGCAGTGAAGATGGCAGAGTGAAGCAGAATCACAGACTCTTCCTTCTCTAATACCTCACAAGATGACCAAAATAACAATTTTAATGAAAATTCTAAAATTTGTCAGCAACAACTAGACAAGAAACAAGGTACATTCTTGTACTAAAACTTTGAACATATTATATTAGAGCTATGCCTAAACCCAATCCTACTATAGACACAGCACTGAAGAAAGAAGGAAAGTCAATAAATTCTGAGAATTATCCTAATACTCTCCAATTAGGAGACAAATGGACTCAGAAGGTGAGAATGTATTCCTGGAAAGAAAATAAAAAATCCATGGAGTAAAAGCTCCTACATCCCAGAGGGTAGGGGTATTTCTAGGACTGTTCACAGTGTAGCACAAAGTCTGAGTTAGGGCAATAACACAAATTCTGCAAGAGTGGGATACACTCTTGTATACAGTGAGTGGGCTCTGGTAATAAAATTTTGATCCTTTTTTAGGATTTTGAGTCTTTATAATTACTTATAATAGTAATGAAATACTTTTAATAAAGTAATGACTTAATCAAATATTTCAGGGTTCTAATAGTACATAGACCTTTGTTAGAGGTATGTAATAGGTTGGTTAGATCTGCCAACTGTCCCTCATGGTGATCCATTTCCTTGTGTGTTTTGTAGTCTCAATGTGAGCTCCTCTTTATTGGGGGTGATTTTCTCTGCAGTAACTTTCCTTGGTCTGAAGTGGGAGGTCTCCCTTCTAGGGGAGTTTTGTGTTTGTTTCAGCCAGGAGCACTAGTGGTATGGATGGCCTGAGATGAATTTTCCTGCCCAGTTTTGGGGTCTCCCATTTTGAGGGTATTATAAAATGGAACCTCATATTTGCAGGAAGGATAGGTTTTGGATTCTCGGAGTAGACTTTTCCCCTCACCACTTAGAGCATAGGCAATAATAGATCAGCTTTCTTGTCCTCCTTTGCCTGTGGGTGCATTTCTTCTAGTCCATCTTTTCCCAAGTGCTGGGTTTATGTCAGGATCTCTCAGTTCCAGCTCTCCATAGCACATAGCCCAAGGTCTTGCTGTCTGCCCACACGCTGGAATTACACTTAGTAGCCTTTTTTATGTGTGTGGACTTGGATTTGTCTACATCAGACAGTCGCCAATATAGTAACTATCCATTAAGTAGTCAGCAGGGGTCCTCAAATGTTTTAAACAGGGGGTCAGTTCACTGTCCCTCAGACCATTGGAGGGCCGTTGGAGAGTGCGGCGCACATTCCACACATGCACACTGTGGGCCCGGACAAGTCGGCTGCTAAGCAGGACAGGCAGCAGTGGCAAAAACACCCAGTGGGCTGGATACATGTCCTCGGCGGGCCACATGTGGCCCATGGCCATAGTTTGAGGACCCCTGGAGTAATGTTTCAGTGAATGTCTGTTGTAAATTGTAGCTCGTTTATTCATTTCACAGGGAATCTTTCTGCCCTCCTGTAACCACTCTCTGCTCTTCTCCACCCTGCTTTACATCCAGGGGGGCATACCTTGTTAATAGCTGACCCACCTGTCCTCTGATTATCAGTTGGGCTTGGCCATGGAGAGTTTAGGGAGGAGATTAGGGAGTCAGGTCAAGGGATTTATCCCCTGGCTTCCTCCTGGTGAGGTCTCAGTGGGCTGATGTGTCCCTTGACCTAAGGGCAGCTCTTGTCAGACCTTGTGCTCCCTCCCCACTTCTGGCCTAGCAGCAGAAATGGTGACCTGCTCTCACTCGCACCAGGCGCCCACCACATAATGTGGTTTCCCTATACCCTGTCCAAATCTTTGTGCATAGTCCCCTTGCTAAGCTTTTCTCAGTTGCCTTCCTTCAGTGTGCCATTTGGTTTCTCTCAAGACCCCGAATTACACATCTCTCAAGAGCAGGAACTTTGCTAGACTCCGGGAGAAAATGGTGAAGAAAGTAGACCTGTCCTCTGTCCCCAGGACACTGACACTCTAGAGGGGTGGTCAGGGATATAAGGGACTATGATTCGGGGACTCGTGTGCTCAGCTGGGGGTGCACACGGAGCTGGAGGAGCAGTCCCAAGGGTGCCTGGCCTTGCCTGTGAGGGGCAAGGAAAAGTTTCATGGGCAGGTGCCATCTCAGCTGGACTCAGGAGTGGGCGCTGGCCAGGCGAGGAGTGGGGCCTCTTGCTCTCTCCTCCCCTTCCTCCTGATGTCTGCATTTTCAATTTCTTGAGGGACCCTCTACTTGTCTCTCAGAGGTGGAGAAAGGGAAGAGAGGGTCACAGAATTCAAGGTGACATTTTATTACTTACTGGCATCTGTGACTCAGTTTTAGTGAAAGATAAGATTGAAACCAAGAACCAGACTATTTTAGGTTGGATTCTGGCATCTAGAACTCTGAGAAGCAGAGTTGTGTGCAGAAGCCTTGTGGGAGGGGGCTTCCAGGAGACACTCCTGGAAGGGAGAGAACGAGGCAGGACCGGGCAGAGGGAGACGCTGCCCATGATGTGGACATGACAGAGGACTCAGTTAACTCTACAAGGACCTGTGGAGCTGGAGTGCCCATTGGAGTTGTCCTGAGTTGAGGGAGGGGCCCATCCTCTGCACTCCTACATTGGCTGTCATCGGCTCAGCCCCCCTTGAGAGTGTGTTCCTGGGGCAGGCAGATCCAGTTACCAGTGTGTGTGGGGGTGTCAGTCTCAGCAGCTCTGTCCCCACCTGTGGGGGTCGGTAGTGGGGAGGTGCATTGGCTCTGAACAGGGCATGTGGGCCGGGTCCCACGACTCCACTGTACAGCCAGAGGGTTCTGGATTTCCTGAAAATTTCATTTACCCTGAATGACAAGAAATGGAAACTGGAATTTCCAAAGCCACAGTGTCACAAGGCCATGGAACCCATACAGAGCACAGCGAGGGAGGAAGTCACGTGCACCTCGGGGCCACACCGCCCACTGGCTCCACTCAACCATCTGACCGGTTGGTTACTCAATCGAGCATGAAGAGTCCAGTTTTCATAGGACCAGGTCAGGTTGGACAGTCACTGATTTGATATTAACCACCATAAGAAGGTAAGAAATGTTTCTTTATGAACAGAAGTAAAATGTATTAATAATATACTAGGTAGCATCCTCACTTTAAAAATATTCCCTTTAATAAAATGATAATGAATGATGACACATTTCAATTGTGCAGGAAAGGGTTTGGGCCTGGTCCTCAGCTGGGGGGGCCTCTTCCCCCTGCCCAGTTGTCGCCCCTGGGAGGTCCCTGAGGCTCCTTGGAGGCCCCACGGTGTCTCCTTTTCCAAGCTTCCAGCCTCCTAGGACCCCTCCTTGTCAGACCCAGCTCCCGCCTCTGCACGGAGGAGGATTCCATAGTCCCCACCTCCTTCTCAACCCAAAGGACTCAGCCAACCCTCTGGAAAGGACCTTGGAAAGGGCCCCTCCATCTCCCAGTAAACCAGGACCTTCAAACCACCGAGGCTGGTCCTGTCCCCTCGGAGAGCCCAGACCCTAGGGACAGAAGTTGTGGTTTTCTCAGGGGGGGGGAGGAGGAGACACTACTTTGTTCTCCTTTGCCATGAGTCGGCTGAGGAAGAGACCAGGCAGAAGTTATCAAGTTGTTTTGCCCTTCTAAATTGCATCGCAGAGTCCGGAGATGTTTTTCCATCCTTATCTTACTTGGTGTCACCACAGCATGTCACATTGCTGACAGTTCCTCTTCCTCCGGGAGCCCTCCTCCCCGGGCTGCTAAGGCACCGTCTAGATTTGGCTCTGCCTTGCTTGGCACACGTCCTCCTTGTTCTTTGGGGTTCCTTTTGCTGCCTGTATTCCTCGGGGCTCTGTTTGAGCTATGCTGTCCCCCCCTACCCCCATAGCATGTACTGCCTGTGATCCCTGATGCAGGTCTCCACCCAGCCACTGCTAAGCTCAGCGCCAGCACCCAGCTTTCCCGACGCTGCCACCTGGACAGCCTCAGGATTTCTAGCTTAGCCTGTCCTGAAACACAGGCCCCATCACCCCACGCCCTCAAACCAGCACTCCTCATCTCACTGGGACAAAGCTCAAGCCATCACCCCTCAGTCCCCCCCATCCAAGTCTTGCCTCACGGCCTCCAGATTCCTTAACTTCTTTCCACCCAGAGCTCTCCTGCCTTGGCCTCGCATGCGAGGAATGCGAGCACTACCAAAACCTCCGCCTCCACCTTTCCCGTCCCCAGTACAGTCTCCACACTGCCTGGGCCAGTCCTAGTCCCAAACAGGCATTTAGTCCCTGGCTTAAAACCCCTGCCCACCCCATCGGCCCCGCGCCCCCAGGTATAGTGTGCGAGGCCCGTCCTCCTCTGTGCTCTACTCCCAAGTTCACGTCCCACCCCTTTCACTCTCGGCTCACTTTCTATGCCAAGAAGCCACTCCCCAGTCCCTGAAGTTGCCTCCCCCTGCGGTGCCTGGATGCATTGTCATACGCCCTTTCCGCTGGAATTCCTGCATTCCCTGCCCCCACACGCTCAGTTTTCCTTGCGATTGCTCCTGTGCTAAAGACCCCACCCCCGCCCCATGTACACACAGGCTGAGAATGACGCCTGGGGCTGCTGTGGTCTAAGGGCGCCCTGCTGGCCGGGGACAGGGGACACCCTCATCCTGCTGCACGCTCGCAGGGGGAGGCTCCGAGAGTGGCCTTCTGGGCCCAGGGGGACTCGCTAGGGGCGTTTGGGAAGGCAGTAAAAGTGATGGAGTGAGGTGGGTGAGTGGATGAAAACAGAGAGAGAGGGCCTGAGGACTGCCCAGGCTCCTGTGGCCGGGAAAGAATCCAGAATGTTCCATGAGTCTGGAGTAAGCGGCAGAAATCTGCAAGGGGCCTGCGCCAGCCCCCCGCCCCATGCCCCAGACTCCTCCCTGGCGAGACCACAGCAAGGTGAAAGCACTAGTGGGGCTCCTTAGCGGTGGCCCTGACGACATTGCGGGTGGGGCAAGCTTGTGTCGCTGGGGCTTGTCCACAAGGCCATGGGACGCTGCTAGGTGCCATAATGCCACATCTCTCAGTGTGACAGCTAAAAGTCTCCAGATATTTCTGGATGTCCCCTGGGGGGAATACCATCCCCCTGTTGAGAACTGCTGCACTAGAAGAACCAATCGTGGAATGGTGGAAAAGGAAAAAAAATGGTTAGGGAGCACTGAACAGAAAATGAACCCTATACATCTTGAATTTGATGGAAAAATCACCGGGTTGGCTTGAACGAGGGAGGATGGAACAGAAACGGGGTTCTAAAGCAAACGGGGCTCAGAATGAGGAAAGGTTGGTTGTAAAACAGTTTCGTTTGTGCTGATATAACCCCAGGCATCAGCAGGGTCATTCCTCCTTATCAGGGTCTAGCTGAGCCTTCGCTGCCAGCAGCCAGCTCAGATAGCCCAGGCTGGGCTGGGAGGCGGCACATGCCCTGGGAGCATGCGTCACTCTGCACGAAATTGTTTCTCTCCCTGGCCCCTATCTTTAGGGCTTACATCAGTCCTTGAATAGAGGAACTTGCTGGTGTTACAACCCCAGCACCAGCACACCCTCTTCTCAACAGATATTTTTTGAATGAATGAATAATTTTAAATCTAAATCACCTAAATTAGTGACATTTTTCTACTGTAATCTATTATTTACTCCTTGGTGGAAGAAGTTTGATAGAGGAGAAAGATCACTACTTGGACCCACAAAGTGGGGCAGCACTTTGAGAGAGGCAATGTGAATTTTTAAATAATTGATCTAGGCCCCTTAAGAAAGCAATTTCCAAAAAGACAGGCAAACACCTTGTAGAAATGGCTGATAAACACCTGCTTGTGCACCTGTGCATAAGAACCGGTCCACTGCATTGGAAAATAGCATTGGCTATTGAGAGAGAAGCAGCTGGAAAGTGTGGAGGGGAGGGGGACGTCTTCCCGAGGCCACGGGACTTTCATGTCTGAGTTAGTTCAAGCACTCACAGTGCAAGGAGCAGAGACAGCTCAGGGTCACCTAGCAAGGAAGGTGAGCAGGGGAGGATTGGTGGGGTTGGTCACAGGTGAAAAGGGACTACTGGGCACCTGGACTTGGTAAACACGTGACGCAGGAGAGCAGCTCTGTGTTGGGACATCTTTCCTGGGAGGGGGCCTCAGGTCTCCAGGGCACTACCAGCCACTCTTTGCCTCTCTGGGGCCCAGTCCTGTCCATTATTTCTGACTGAAAATCTAATTGGCTCATCTTGGGTAGCACACACCTAGTGTTGGTGGTAGGAAGGCAATGGCACTTGAAAGAGAGCTAAATTTTTCCTCCCCTTCCCTCTGCTTCTCTTCTCTTCTCTATCTATATCTCTATCTCCATCTCAATCACTCTCACTTATTTATTATTAAAATAGTAATATTTTACTATTTACATTCGTAAATACTAAATTAACGCGTGGCTGGGGACTGTGGCGTCATGAAAGCGAATGTACCTGGGTACTGCGCTGGGAGACTCCTGCTTCCCTCCACCTTATGCTTTACCTCTGCAGAGCAGAGGGCAGGGCTGGAGAGGATACTTCCTGGTCCTCTTCTCACCTCTAAACTAGCCACTGCTCCTGATCTCCCGAAGAAGGAATGCATGCTCACAGCCAGCCAGACAGGCCCACACTCACACAGCGTCTGCCTGTCTACCTTCCTATCAATCATCTGTCCACCTTTCTGTCTGGCTATCTATCTCATCTCATCTCTGCTGTGCTACTTAAGCACCCAGGCTACACCTTGTCTATTTCACCTCTGCACGTTTGCATACCAGTTCCTACACCTATGCTCCACCTAGGTAGCTTCCAACCAATCCTTATTCAGCTGCAGCAGTGCTTACTCCAGTATCCCTTCCTTACGGCCCCTGTCCTTGAGTTCGACAGCTCACCCTCTTCTAGCTCTCAGAGCCCCATCCTGACACTGCTTGCTGTGCTTTTCGAACACCAGGGTAATTTTGCCTATTTGCTTGCTTTGCTCCCTAAATAGTGAATCTCATAAGGGCAGGGACTCTCATGGCATGGGCTGGCATCTGGCACACAGTTGGTCCTCCATGACTGTTTGTTGAATGGATGAATGAATGCTGAATGTTGAGCTACAAATGGTTAATGCACGACTGAACTCTGATGGGGAGCATGTCCTTACTTCTCCCTCCCCAGGTCTGTGCTTCTGCTCAAAGGAGGACAGAAGCTCTGCCCAGTTCCCTCTTCCTGTCAGAGGAGACACTGCCCTGCCCCCACCCCTGACTATCCCAGGCCTTCGTGGGAGGAGAGTGGGCTTGAGGTCTATAGATTGCTTCCCTTTCCACAGGTGCAGCTGATGGGGAGGGTCCCAGATCTAGGCTGAGGGGGGTGTTATGAAACCCTACTGTCTTCCTGTGTGTGAGCCATGCCTGCCCACGGGGCTTTGTCAGAGCTTCTCCGTGGGTCTTGCTTCCCCAGTTCCTAATAAATTAATTCCTGTTTGCTTCTCCTTAAGCTTCTGTCACAATCCGGAGGGAGGGAGTGGGGGTTGGCCCTTGAGCTATGGAGTTTATATCTAACCAGAATTATTGATACCATAAAAGCCTTTCAAAAGGAGCTACACAAGGGTAAACAGATTGAACACAATGCTGTAAAGTTGTGAGGCCCTTTCCATCTGTTCCTTGTAAAGCAATTCGTTGTAAGACCTGAGGTTGAACACAGGTGTTTGGGTGCTGATTTGATACCAAAGAGCCCCTGGCTGACTGTGGTCTGCAGCACTTCCATCCTGCTGCACAAGGTGAGCTGGACTGCCTGCCACATTTGAGAGCACTCTTTGGGGAGCACAGTCCCGATCTGAAGAGGAAATGGCCATTATTATTATTATTATTTTTTTGGAAATGGCCATTATTAGTAAATGATCAAGGTAGCTAACAGTTACCAGAACTTCTATGTGCCAGACACTGTGTTAAGTCCTTAATATGCAGTTTCTCGTTTATTCTCTGAACAAACCTACGAGGCAGGTACTAGCCCCAATTACAGATGAGGAAACTGAGGCTTAGCAACAGTAAGTAACTTGCATAGTAATTCAAACCTAGGGTATCCTGATGCCAAAGTTCAAGTAATACTGATATTTATTGAGTATTTGTATTAATACCATGCCAGATTCACACTTTCCAATAAAGTAGTCATTTGCCACATTAAAATTAAATAATATAAACAAAATAAAATTAAATAATATAAACAAAATAAAATTAAATAATATAAACAAAATAAAATTAAATAATATAAAATATAATAGTATTAAAATTAAATAATATAAATGTGGCCTCACTAGCTGCATTTGCACTAGCCTGGTGGCTGCCATTCTGGACAATGCAGATGCAGAGCATTTCCTTCACTACAGAAAATTCTATTGGACAACCCTCGTGTAGACAATCCATGTCCCAGCACAACCCTGTCAAGTAGCTATTAGTAGTATCCCAAATTACTATTGGGAATTCCCTTTGGAACCTGAGATCTGGAAACTCTAAGTCATTTGTCCACATTCCCACAGCCTCAAGGCTGGAACTCAAGTCAATCTGACTTTTAAGTCCCTGCTCTCTGGTCTGCCAGCTCTGCTTTTCACCCTACAGGAAGATTGAGTTAACCAAGCAACAGAGTCCTGATGTGATTACATGTTAGGAAAACATTACAATTCTCTTACAAAGGATGTTTGAATAATCTTAGCTAATGGCAGTAAACCTCAGTAGAGGAATTTTAGAGTAACTATAGACTATATTGCAATGCTCCCACTAGATTTTTATTTTTAATCTTAATTATATTCAGCGGTATACAGTTTCAAAAAAGGGTAGTGTCCTCACTTAAAACGAAAATGATTAAGTTACCAGAGATCTACTCTTTTGTAAAGAGTAGGAGCTGTTTGCTTGTTTGCTTGTGTACGTGTATTTAAACCATATATCAGGCCTTATTAGAGTTGCTGTTTTAATGCTAACTTTGAATTCTCTGCAGAATACTTAGGTCATTAAATATGAAATGTCTGATTTCAGATCAAAGGTGTAGTTTATTATATCTCAAACAAGAAGCAGTACAATTAATCAAAGTATGCACCTAAACTATGGACACAGTTTTGCCATCTTAACAGTAGCTTGCTCATGTCAGCAATGAAGAAACCTGGAGAGTGAGTTTCCAAGTCCAGCTGCTGTAGTTTGAGCAGCGTTCGGTGTTTGTGTGACATGTGGTCCAGCACTATCTTGCAAGAGGATTGGCCTGTCTCTATTGACCAATCTCAGCCACTTAATTGCAGGCATCCTCATTATTTCATCCAGTTGGTTGCAGTAGACACCCACTGTAATCGACTGACCAGGTTTCATGAAGACGTAGTGGATAATACCAGCACTGGACCACTAAACAGACACCATTAGCAGTTTTTGATGAATATTCAGTTTTGGACTGTGTTTCTGAACTTCATCTTTATCTACCCATTTTGCCAAATGCTTGTGATTGTCAAAAAGAATCCATTTTTCTTCACATGTAACAATACAGTGTAGACATGGTTTGCCTTTACATCGTGACAGCAAAGAAAGACAAGCTTTGAGACGATTTCTCTTCCAATGCTTGTTTAAGTCAGGTGGAACCCATCTATCCAGCTTCTTTACCTTGCCCATTTGTTTCAAATGGTACAATATTGTTGGGATAGTAACGTCAAACTTTGCTGCTAATTCATGCATAGGTTGAAATGGATTCTTCGCTTCCACTACAGCTTTCAGCTCATCATTATCCACCTTGGTCTCAGGTCGCCCACGTGACTCATTTTCAAGATTAAACTCACCAGAATGGAACTTCTCAAGCCATCAACATACTGTGTGTTCATTAACCACATCCTTCCTAAACACTTCATTGATACTTCGAGCTGTCTGGGCTGCATTGGTTCCAGATCATATTAGAAAATAACTCAAATTTTTGACATAACCATGGCTTCACAAAAATTGCTCTAAAATTTTTTTTTGAAAGATAATCACAAACCAAAACATGTGTTTGAAAGAATGAAGATGTAACTTCACAATGAAAATAAAACAAGAAATGTCAAAGATATTAACTGTCAAACGGTACTCAAGGAAATCTGATATTTCATATTTCATCATTGCCTTGACCAGAGCTGGATGAATTGGCACAAGTTCCCAGTTCTTTGGGGATAATGCTTCAGTGGAAAGACTTAAAGAGGATGGCTCACTGGAGGGACAAGAAAATGGGTGGGAGGAGAACTCTTTTGCCAACATAAGCAAAATCTATATTCATTTGTAAAACATCTCTGACTCTCTTCTACACAAGAGACCTGTTCTCTCTTGAATTTGAAGTTCAAAGCTCAGCATGAGCGCCAGACATCCCACTTTTATTTACTTTTCACTTGGAAAGGACAGGTCGAGACATAAGCCAAACCAGAAAGGAAAACTAAATATTAATAGTTGGAGTCCCAGCTGCAAATGGTTCAAATTGCTAATGAAGTCTAGATTCATATGCTTCAAAAACCAGCTTGAGGGAAGACAGAGTTAATGTTCCGTAATGAAAATCAAGGCTATTCTTGGCCCATGAGCCATGCTAGGGCAGGCAAGATCTTGCTCAGACAACAGCCCTCGCTCTCAGTCTGACACTTAGAGTCACCTGGGAGCTTCTAAAAGTGAGACCCACAGGCGGTGTTGCAGACTGATCAAATCAGAACTGCCTGGGTGGGATGTAGTGTCACCGTCTGCAAAAATCCCCAAGTGGCTCCATCGTGCAGCCAGGATTAAACCAGGGCCAGAGCGTGGACTTAGTGAGTTCGAGGCCCAACTGCCCTGAATTCACACGGATGCTGACTGCGAGGGGCGTCAGAACTGTGCCCACCTCCCTACTCAGTGGCTCATCGCTGGCTGCCCAGGTACACCTGCGAAACACCACCCAAACACGCCGACACTTGGCCTCACCCCAGACCTTCTACATCAGAATCAGTGGGGCTTGGGGCAGGCTCTGCTTGTCATCCATAGGACCAGGGGGGTGGGCTGACTGTTCTTCAACAACCTTTCCATTTTCAAATTGTATGATCCCATACAAGGCTTTGATCAAAATGAGGTGATAACAGTAATGGAGAAAGGAGAGTGTGAATGATAAAGGAACCCACCTACATTCAATTATATCTGATTATTTTCCAGGGGTCCTCAAACTTTTTAAACAGGGGGCCGGCCAGTTCACTGTCCCTTAGACCGTTGGAGAGTGTGCATTGTGGGCCCAGGACGAGTCAGCTGCTAAGCAGGACAGGCAGCGGCAGCAAAAACACCCGGAGGGCCGGATAAATGTGCTAGGCAGCCCGCAGGCCACATAGTTTGAGGACACCTGTTTTAAACGCTGGGTACCTGCAACCGTCAGACATGCACGATAATAGAGAGAAGCGTGGGAGGAGCTTGGGGCATCTCGTGGACTATGAACCATGCTTAGTCACAGGACATTTTCTGACCTTGCTGCAAGGTCATGAGTTCAGCACACTGCAGATGGATTGGGACAGCTGGAACCTTCATTTGACTACAGGCATTGACCTATATCCTTAGTTAATGTTCCTTTTGACCTTCAAAACAATGAGAGTGAGCTGTGCCCCATCTCCCCTGAGCTGCTGTGCAAGTGCCTCTTCTCCACCACCAGGGTGGTGCTGGCAGAGATAGACGTGGAGCAGCGGAATGTAAAAGTGCTGGTTGTTTGTATCCTCTGTGGCCCAGGCTGGAGGGTGGGCACCCTTGCTGGTTTGCCAACGTGGCCTCAGGGGGGCAGCATAGCCCAAGGCTCTTCATGGCTTCGCAGGCCTTGCGGTTGAATCCAGATTGAAAAAGACAATGTAATGAGTGAGATGTGCAATGTTTGGGGGAGGTCACGCCTGAAGCTCTGACTCGAGGGGGGGAGGGAGGACAGGGGCAATACCCCCATAATATGTACCCCCATAATATGCTGAAATAAAAAAAAAAGACACTCTTCCCACGTCCTTTAGAGAACTAAAAACCCTGCTTTAGAGAACTAATGACCACCTAAAGACACAAAAATAAGTCCCTGAAAGATGGCAGAACACAGAACTTATGATCAAACAAGTAGTAACAGTATGAAGCCAAATATAAGACTTGTAAAAATGCTTATTACAAAGGACTATATATTATATAAATATACAATGTCACATGACATGCATTATATATATTTATATATAATTGAAAATATTAAATTTTTACTATACTTGAGAAAAATACAAGCAAGACTTTTTTAGTCAATTTTATTTCAAAGCAAAGGAGCTATGGAAATGCTTTCATGTTTTTGCCTCTTCTGTTTACCCTAACACCTGAGGGTTGGGGACTGTTAGCAAACTAAGAGCAGTTAGAAAGTTCATGACTTGTTCACATTTTCACTTCATGTTCCTGCTCACATTTCCAACTTCTAGCCTCCAGGGTAGCTGGTGGTAAGTCTTATGCCTTTATTAGAAGAGTCAACACTTGAAAGTTATGCTCGTGTTTGTGAGCCTGTCTCTCCCTTGATAGAAAATAAATGACTTGTAAATTTAACCATCACGTGGAAAGACCAATGCATTTAATTTAGTCAGAGCTGTTTAAACTAAGGACCCCTGGAATACAAATGTGAATGGAATCCCAACGTACGAGTTTGCACGTTATTTCTCCTTGGCATGTGTGTAACCCCCTATTTGACAGGGGCTTCTGGGTTGTGGCAGTAGGGTACCTTCACCCTGGGGCGGTGAATGGAATCAGATCCTGAAGGTCATAATGCGATTGAATTCCAAGAGGTAAAGGAGCGGGCGTCGGGAGATGATGGCATGAGCCTTGCAAAGCTGCTGACGCTTCTGATAGCTTTTCCGCATGCTGAGGTTGGATGCATTTAGTAAGATGGAAAGAGGATAAGGAACTCGTGCATATATATCAGCCATAAAAATCCACACTTTCCGACTACCCCATAGGGTTACCTTCTCCCCATGGGATGGATCTCCCATAGTCTCTCGTGTCTGCTGCCCACGATCTACTCTGGGAGGTGAATGTACTGCACGCTGAAAACCAGCATGTTCCAAACTGTGAGTGTGAGCACCTGGAGCACCTGTCCTTTCACAGAACAAAAGACACATGCACAGAGATCGACTGGACACTATTGTCACCACTGCAATCAGAGGCAAGTTTTGAGGCGGGATTTTAAATGAAAGAAAAGCAATGTCTTCCTCATGCATCACGTGCCTACAGCTCAGGACTGCAGGTAAGTGACCAGGCCGTGACTTCTTCATTTTCACTCGTAGACGACTGACTTACAATATCGATTCTCTCTTTTAAAACATGTCAATTATTTTGTTTGAGCAGTAGAATTAAAATTTGAAATTCAAAAGTTTTCAGATCCATTGCCCAGAAACCCTACTCTTAGGCAAGTAGCATCTTTAAATACAAATTATTGTGGCAATTTTCTCAGGAAGAGGGTCAATTTTAAATTGTTTAAAAGGAAATACAAAAATACAATTCTCTCTCTATATGCACACACACATACGCACACACACACTAAGGAAGTTTTCCAAAATATCTACTTATAAAATGCTTTGTCAGTTTTATGTGCCAGTCTCTAAATGTACACTTGAGTGAAAGAACAAGAATACAACCAATTATTTTACAAGGTGGTTTTTATTAGATGCGTATTTTCTTCTAAGTGATCTGTAGATTTCTGGATACATAAGAATACACAAATACCCACCAGCATGTCAGCGTATCCTTGACCAGATCCAGAGGCTAGAGTCCCACGTTACTCCCACACTCTCAGCAACCTTGACAACAAAGCGAAAGGCAATTCCATCTATTTGCTTCCTGACAGCAGCCACCAGGCTCACCTTTCATCCTCAGAGCGTGAGAAAAGTCAGTAACACCTCATATTATTCTGACACCTGCACTTCCTCAGTGATGATCACCACTTTGTCTCTTCACCTAATCTGTACTGCGGTGGCTTTAGCTGCCCCCCAATTCAAAACAATCTCAGGTATATGCACAATCATATAAGAAGCAACACACACACACACACACACGCGCACACACACAAAACAGTCCTAACTCTCCCTTTTAAATGAATAAATCCCTTAGTGTTTGGGTACAGTCTGTCTGGAGAAGGCATCTAGAAAGAGTATCTAAAGCCCCCACACTCAGCTCGAAATGTGGAGGTTGGTAAATTGTACTTTTTGTGGGTTTTAAAGCTTAAGGCAGCTTGTTTTCAAATGAATATGTTCCCTCCCCCCTGTGCCTATTGATCGTTAAATCCAGAAAACCCACAGTGGTGTGCCCTGGGCAGGCAGCACGCCAGTCTTTCTGGTTGCCCTTGTCTCTTTGGGGCCTCTTTCCTCGATGCTTACAGAACTCTGGATTTTAATAGACTATGTAGTCAATCCTCACTCACATGTGATCTGAAATAAGTTCCTTGACCTCACGCTCATGTATTCATAAATCTAGTGTTTCAAAGCCTCCTGGTGACCCCTTGCTATTCGAGCTGGGACGAAAAGGACTACACTGAAGGCAGAAGCCTTCAGTGAAAGACAGTGGGAGTTTCTCTGTGTAAGGCTGTGTTCAAGCTCAGAAAACCATACTCCTCCTCCTACACCAACCCCTTTTCTTCTTGACCTAAACCTCTTCCTCCTCCTGCATCTCTTCCAGTCCACAGAGTTCTCACCTGGTCCTAAAAGTGGGTGGAGTTCATTAAACATAAATTGGAGGGGTAATTACAAGTGAAAGACGTCATTTCTTAACTAATCACATTCATGTCCTTTCTCCCATAAAGCAAGACAAAGATCTGTTTTAAGCACATTTACAACTTGTATATTGATTGCCTTGCTATATAATACATTCCTCAATGAATTTTGTTATTTCTATTCAGGTAACAAAATGCAAAAATAAGGAATTCTCTAAGGATTTTTTTATATATACATATAGTGAACTTTTGCAGTGGAGGCAGAGTTTGCCAATAACTTGATGTAGGTGAAGAGGAGATGAGAAGGTTACTATTTCATCAACATATTTTGATTTGACTTTCTAGAATTGATGGACTTAAAAGATCTAATACACTTAACTCAGTTGCCACATAGATGGATGAATCTTAGACCGAACCTCTCCCACCCCAGGATGTGTGTAAAAACCTAGTCCTGTGCACAGCTGGGTACTGGTCATAAGCCAGCTTGAGTCTAGGTCACAAGCCCACAGATATTTCCTGCTCCCCAGTGGACCGGGTGTAAACTGAGCTTACTCGCTCAGGGATCTCTCGCTGGAAGATCGGACAGCACTTGCAGAAGGGTTTGGCGATGTGCTTGTGGAAGAAGACTAAGAGGTAGTTTCTGAACTTCTCCCCGACGAAGGCGTAGATGACGGGGTTGATGCAGCAGTGTGTCATCCCGAGTGTCTCTGTCACCTGCATGGCTTGGTCCAGCCTGTTAGAGCTACTGCAGTTATTCAGGCCAAAGAATTCTGGGAAGGTGCTGAGCAAGAGGACGATGTTGTAGGGGGCCCAGAAGAGGAAGTACACAATCATGATGGCGAAGATGAGCCTCACAGCCTTGTGCCTCTTCTTCTCGTTTCGACACCGAAGCAGGGTTTTCAGGATTCCCGAGTAGCAGATCACCATGACGAGCAGGGGCAGAACCAGGCCCAAGACGAGCATCTTTAACGTCTGAAAGTTCTTCCAGAATTGATACTGACTGTGTGGAAAATGAAGGCTGCATGTGTACCGAAGACCTTCCTTTTGAGATCTGGTAAAGACGATTCCTGGGAGAGAGGCTAGCACAGCCACTATCCAGGTGACCCCACTCGTCGCCACCCCAAAGGTGACCGTCCTGGCTTTTAAAGCAAACACAGCGTGGACGATAGCCAGGTACCTATCGATGGTCAGGAGGATGATGAAGAAAACTCCAGAGAAGAAGCCTATAAAATAGAACCCTGTCAAAAGCTGACACATGGTATTTCCAAAGTCCCACTGGGCTGCAGCGTAGTGCGCCCAGAATGGGACAGTGAGCAGGAAGAGCAGGTCGGAGATGGCCAGGTTGAGCAGGTAGATGTCAGTCATGCTCTTGAGCTTTTTGCAGTTTATCAGGGTGAGGACGACCAGCAAGTTGCCCACAAGCCCGAAGATGAACACCAGCGAGTAGAGCGGGGGCAGGAGCTGGGCTGCGATCTGCTTCACGTCGCTTTTTTGGCAGGGCTCTGACAGATCATAATCAATGTCATAGAGCGGACTTGACACTTGATAATCCATCTTGCTCAGCCCTGTGAACAAAGAAAAAGTGATATTTTATAAAGTCCCAGAATGCATGTATTTAGTGGTCCGCCATGAATGCAAACTATTTTATACTTGAATGGGTTTTGAATTTGATAGACAGATGTCTACATTTAACTTAGCTCCCTTTTGGGAGCAAGCGACAACCTTTTGTAGCAAAGAGAAGATTTGCTGCTAGCTCCTCTGCTCACCAGATGGAGAACTTGGCTCTGTTGTGAACGTTTATGAAAGCAACATCTCACCAAATAAAATCTTGTTTTCTATAGCGATACGGAATGAATGAAGCTTTGATAACAATTTTAAGAAACTGCGTTAGGCACAGTGCAATCACAGTCTTATAATCTATATTGAAGCTGCCATTCCCTGGAATTAGCCCACAAAGAGCATGCCCCATGAGCCAGCCAGTGATAATTAACAAGGGCATGTACTACAAGCCAACCACTGTCCTAAGCCTCATACCCATTCATTCATTTATTCCTCAAGGCAACCCTATGAGGCAGGTAATATTGTTCACACTTTGCATACAAGGACCCTGAAGCACAGAAAGGATGAGTAACTTGCCTGAAGCCACACCACTAGGAAGCAACTGATTTTGAACGCAGGCAGCCTGCACTTTTAACCATGATGCTACCCTGTCTCTCACTCCTTGATAAGAGAATCAAAGAGCAGGGCCATCATGATGCCTGGTGCCCCGATGTAGTCAGAGTGAAATGGGCTGATGCCCAAGTCCCCCAAGAAGGTCATAGACATGAACAGCCGATTGTAAAATCCTCACATTTTCTCTGAAGGTTGTGTTTGTAGTTCCTGAGCTGCCCCAATGAAGGGCTTACCTACAAACACAAGAAATGGTCCAGTGGAAAATGTTTCCTTAGCCACCGTTAGGCAGATGTCATGCATGCTGAGTAGCTTAGCCCTTATGACCAGCTGGCTTGCCTAGTCTACTTAAGTCCCACTGCTGTAGCTGAGAATTTTCTCTAATGAATCCTTGTAAGTCTCAAACTCTCTACATCTCAGATTAGGCAGCTGGAAGAAACACCCAGAAAATTTCACCTTTAAATTCTGAGCTATAAAGAATCATATACTAAATGTGCTGTGGAACTGATATATTAGAGTGAAATTTTACTTGATGTTTGTAATTTGACATTAATTTGGACGATGTTTAGGCTTCCCTCTTGTCTGGGGAAAAAAGAGAAACAGACTTAGACACAACTTGGTATGGGTGTATGTTCAGAAGCAACCCACTGGAGAGATTTTCGTTCTCCTTAGCAGAAAGTAAACTCTGCCAAGATTTCAGCCAAGACTCATCTCTCTGAAAATCTTTCTTTTGAGAGGGGAAGATTGTTCATTTGCTTTTAAAATAATATTGTTCCCTTTAAAGTCTTTCACTCACAACTGTGTTTTGTATCTTTGATGTTATAACAGCCTGAAGCTCATTCTACACTCTGACCTTTTCCTTATCTTAAAGATTATACTTTAAGATAATTCCTTGGGCACCTGCTCTTTGCCAAATGCCTTCTATGGGTTTCCTGTACGCTTTTACTCATTTCAGAAGCCGAGCTAATTAATCAGCTAAGTGGCTGAGAGAGGACTTACCGGGGAGAGTTTCTTGTAGGGAAACGGATGTCTTAGCTCCTCCGGCCAGCTGAGCTGTGCAAATCAAACATACAGAAAGCATACAAGTAGGAAATGCACAGTTTCTTTTGAAGGAGGGCGGAGTTAATGAATAAGTGTATTGCAAGGGGAAAAAAAATCAGAGAACAGTTCTTCTTCTTTTTTTTTCTTGAGTTGTGCTTCAAAGAGGCTAGAAAATAGATCTCTGGTCTGAAAGTTTATTCATGGGCTTTCCTCATTGGATTATTTTGTTTTCATTCTCTGCTCATTCAACTGTACAGATGTTAGAAAATTGAAAACATTAAAGGATATTAGAGCCAGAAGAACATTTATATCTATCTAGTCAAAAGCCCATATTTTAGCAGAAGAAATGACTGTCCAAGAGGCAAATGAATTTGTATACAACCACAGAGCTTATCAATGGTAAGGCTAGAAGGGTGGGGCATTCTGATTCTCTCAAGAGTTGCCCTCAAAGCCAACTCAAACCAAGTTTAGGCGTAGAGGGGCTCCTCTATTTCACATGCACCCCTCACACCCCTTTACTTTCCTCCCATCCCCCACCCCACTCACACACGTATGTTCACCACCCAGTATTATTTTTCTCTATAAGCTAAAACAACTGGTTGTCTAAAGGGTTTTAACTATGGTTTACCTGTGAGCTAACCAGTTTTCCCATCTTTCCTGGGATTAGGTATCTGGGGCGGGGCATATCATTATGGATTTTCACTCTATTCACGATTTTGTGGCCCTCCAAACCCATCAGCATTTATGAGCACCTACACTATGCGAGATGTATAGGTGGCAGAAATCTTTTACTCCAAGGATACAATCTATCTGGAGCTATGAGACATTTTTCACGTGTAACAGGCAACAATTGACAGAAGTATATATCCAAGTTCAGGGTTACATGACAATGCTATATGCAGTTGTCTCAAGCACTCTTGGTGGTTGGTGACTTATCTAAAAACCTCAACGATTGACAGCAGAGCTGAGAACACAGCAGAGAGCTATGCTTGAGCCACAAGAGCCCCTCTGGGCTTCCGTTACCTCAGCTGTAGAATAGGAAGCTTTGCTTGTGATCTCTAGGAAGGCAAAGGGGACCCCAAACAGCAAATTTGCATGTCCCCAACCTAGGGAGGCAGCTAAAACAGGGTTAAGCAAGAAGCCTCTGTACTCAGGCTGCCAAGGGTGACGCCTGTCTCTACCCTCGCCTTTTTCCTCCCTGCACTGGGCTAAAGGACAGTAACCCCTTCATGGGTTTGTTGGGAGGACCGCATGGGACGCCCACAGCCAGAATTTAGCACACACTGTGCACTCAATGAACGTCAAACTCTTACTTATTCAGCTAACCTTTCCCAGAGAGCGTTTATTTAATAAAATTCTAACAAAATGGGGTCTTTTTCTAGAGCAGATCAGTACTAGCAAACTGGAAGCTGAAAAGGTGAAGCTAATTGCTGGTGCTTAGAGAATAGAAAGAAATGGATGCTTGGGAAAAGCCAAAAAAAAAAAAAAAAGCACAGAAACAGCCTGACAATCAGGAACCCCCCTGTGTATGGGGTCTGTATCAGACAGTGCTCAGTAACTGGGAACATTATGACAGAGACCATGAATCATTGAGAAAATGTTCGAATCTGTCCCATATGTGCAATTTGAAAAGCAATGACTAAGAACCACAGTCATATGCTGGGGTTAAACCCCAGCTTCATTATTTACTGCTTAACTCTGAACAAGTTATTGAATCTCTCTAAATCTTAGTTTTCATATCTGTAAAATGGGGATGTCAAAAACCCCAAATACAAGCCTACTTGGTAGGTCTGTGGTCAAAATTAAATGATGTAACAAATGTAGAGTATTTCAGGTCCCTGCCTTTGGCGGGCTATTTAACAGAGAAGTATAAAGTGTGCTTTGGAAAGAGTTCGGTTCACACCATAGGTAACAAATACACTGATATAAAATTTTACAAAAAATTGGTAACATCAGTACAATTTTGGTTCTTTGAAGGATAGCTTGGGGTCACTAGTGATGCCCTTGTGCAGAACTCTTGGATGCTGCTGAACAAACATTGTATTTCTGTTTGCAACAAGTGACAATTGTTGGTTCTTACTTTCACCATGCAGAGCTGGGGCTTTATCTTGTGTTCTGTGTCTGTCACTGAGGTAGCTGAGGATAAGCAGTCATGCTCACCCCCAGAGGGCAATGTGGGGTAGTGGAGCAGCTCAGAGTCACGTGGACTTTGCCACTGACTCACCGTGTGACCTTGGCAAGATACTTCTCTCTGAGCTTCCATTTCCTCATCTGTCAAGTGACGTACTAGACCAGGGGCAGCTTCCACCCTAACTACTACATGACTCCATGGCCAAGCTGGTTTGAAAAATACACATTAGAGGGGGAACAGGGTGAGGAGTCACACATTGAAATGAAGAAGCACAGCTTAGCAGGGTGTGTTATCTCCTTTTGAGTTTCTGGTGCAGAGATGCATTCCCATCGCCTTTTGGGACAGGGGCTTATCCCAAGGATGCACAAGGACGTGAGGACCCACGGGAGATTCTTCAGCATATTAATGAAACAGTGTTCTGGCTACATCAACAACAAACTAGCGGCTTATCATTCTGTGACTTAGTTTCTTGGTCTCTGCTTCTCTTTCTACTTTGTCCCTCCCAGTTTGCATGGCTCTCACTCTCCTATATGTTACATTCAGACTCCCGTGAGAAATGATCTTTTGATCAGTTAGTCACTCTAGATCCAATGCCCATCGTGGAGGGCTTCATGTGCCCTGCCCTCCTTTTCCGGGCACTGGCCAGTCTTCAAACAGCTGCTCCTCATCTAGTCACCACACTCATGTTCCAAGGGTTGCTTTGCTCTCCTTGCAAACACCATCTCTGGACCATATATTCAGAGCATCGTCAACAAGATGGGGAGAACGTTAGAATGTTGATTCTCCCCCTTGGGTTCAAGCTCAGACGCTGCCATGTAACAGCTCTTTTGAAAATACCTGGGGCTCGAGTTGACTCTTCATCAACATCAGTCAACAGTGAGATGGGCTATAAAAATATTAATAGCAAATGAGGCTTTGATTTTTAAAAATTACATCTAAATATTAAATCAACACATGCTCATCGTATGAAATTAGGAAAAGCAGAAAAATATCAAGCAGAAAAATATTAGATGCTTTCTCATAATCTCAAAACAATCTCTTTTAACACCCGATCTGTCTCAGCCCCAACCTTTCCCATGCACACTTTTTGATTAATTGTTCACACACATACTCCATTATGTATGCGGCTCCTTTTTTTTTTCTGCAAAAGATTACAGAATAGGCATTTCCCCATGTTATTAAAAATTCTTTATAAAATTCTTTAATTCTTTTCTTTATTGAGGTCTAACTTACATGTAGCACAGTGCGCTGATCTTGGTCATACAGCTGGTGAGTTTTGATATGCATCCACCTGTGTAACCACCACCCCTTTAAGATGATAAGGAGCTTCCTTGTCACCCCGGAAGGTGTCCTTGGCCCCAGCCAGAGGTGAAGGCCACTCTGACCTCATTTAGATTAAATGATTCTGTCCTTTAACTTCATATAAATGGAATCACAGATGCTGTCCTCTTTCCTATCTGGCTTCATTTGTTCAACGTAATACCATTAACTATCTTTAATAGAGCTCTATCATTAGACAGTTGGGCTTTTTCTATTGTTCACCACCATGAATGTGTGCTGATTGTCACTGTCAGTGCTCTGGCACCCCTGTCAGGAGGATGCTCCTATTGTCCCCAGAGCCACCTTCACCAGGAGACCCAGAGAATCCCCAGGGTCCTCACATTAATAGGAAGACTTCCCCTCTCCGCCTTCAGGGTAACACTTTGCTACCTGGGAGCCCCAGCTGTGATGCTTGGGTTCTATGGTCCTATGGCTCCAGCATCCCTCTGGAGACAGCTCCCTTTCCTTCTGCCTCAGACCCCTGTCGTGGTGGGTGAGGTTGGGAGGGCACCATGCCGTTCTCTCCATTCCTGTCTCTGTCCTCTAGACCCTCCCCAGTAGAGCCCTCTTCCTAGCCCATGTACCACGTTCCCCCGTATGCTCCGTGCAAGTCATTAAACCAAGCAGACACTTGCAGGCCGTCTACCTCACTGCTTCATTAGATATATTCAGATATGGTGGAAGCCTCAACTCAGCTGGGAAGTCTGCTCTATGCGTGGAGGCTACTTCCTTTAGATCAGTGCCCAGACATGGGGCTAATGCCAGGTAGTAGCAGTAACAGAAGTCTAGTGTACCAGTTATGCTATACAACAGACCCACTGAAAGCTTAAGTGGGTCAGATCGCACCTGGAGTTCTATATTCAGTTCTGAGCATAACAAGATGTTATGCAGGACTGTTCCGGTTGTCCTAGCACTGGTAACCGTGGCTTACGGCTGAGGTCAAATAAGTGTTAAGTACCTCGCAGTTCTAAAGGAAACCACTGGCACCTGGGGTCAGACACCTCTCCCAGGGCTTACCAGAAGGTGACAGAACCAGCCCTGTATCCCCACCCCCCACCTTGACTCCTCTCAAGCCAGTCTGTGTAAGGAGACAGTTAGGGTGAGCAAAGGGCTATTGAAGTGTGGGGGGAGTGGAGAGTGGAGATTTCTGTCCTCAGAGCCAAGGGAGGGGCACTGAGAAAATCACGTGAGGAGTGGGGGCTTATGAAAAGAGAGGCCAGCACTCCCCCGAGGTGGGCCCCTTCCAGGTAGCAGACTCACTGAGCAGGAGACTGGGGAGAGATGATGATAGGGGACCTGGCAGTGAGGCAGCAAGGATGTCCCAAGGGTGTGCGAGTGACCCTGAGTCAAGTGACTGCCACAGGAAGTAACTGGGATAGAATTGTCACACCGGATCCCACTTTCTGGGCCAGGTGACTCCAGTACCCAGGAAATAGTGGTGGAGGAAGCCTAATCGAGGAGAGATCTCTGCGTGTCTAGGAAGTGGCTGTGGGCCATCTCTGGGCCACGCACGTGCACCTGCCACTCCGGGGCGTCTTGGCCAACACAGAGTGGAACTGTGACAGTGGCCAGTTGGATAAAGACATACTAGCACCTTTGTTACGCCTGTGGTAGTGTGGGTTCAATTTCAGACCACCACGATAAAGTGAATATCACAATAAAGTAAGTCACACGAATATTTGGGTTTCCAAATGCCTATGAGAGCTATGTTTACACTATTTTGTAGTCTATTAAGTGTGCAATAGCATTCTGTCTAAAAAAATACATATGTTAATGAAAAACACTTTATTGCTGAAAAATGCTAACAATTACCAGAAAAAATTATCTTAGCATTTTCCCAGCAACTTGTAACCTTGGTGCTGGTGGAGGGTCTTGCCTTCACGTGGGTGGCAGCTGACTGAGCAGTGAGGTGGGTGCAGAAGGTTGGGGTGGCTGTGGCAATTTCCTAAAATAAGACAACAATGAAGTTTGCTGCATCAAATGACTCTTCCTTTCACGAGAGATTTCTCTGTAGCATGCCATGCTGTGTGATAGCATTTTACTCACAGTAGAACTTCTTTCATAACTGGAGTCAATTCAAACCCTGCTGCTGCTGCTGCTTTATCAACTAAATTTATGTAATATTCTAAATCCTTTTTTTTTTTTTTGGTCATTTTTACAATGTTCACAGCATCACTTCCCCAAGAGCAGATTTCATCTCAAGAAACCCACTTCCTTTGCTCATCCACAAGAAGCAACTCCTCATCTGTTCGAGTTTTATCATGAGATTGTGACTCTTGAGTGATAAGGTGCATTGCCAATGAGCAGTCATATTTTGAAAGCAATCTATTTTTTTGTTTTCTGAGCAGTAGGTCTCAATGGCAGGCTTGAAATATTTAGTACGCCATGCTATCAACAGACGTCCTGTCATCCAGACTTTGTTGTTCCATTTATAGAGCACAGGCGAGTAGATTTGACATAATTCTGAAGGGCTCTAGGATTTTCAAAATGGTAAACGAGCATCAGCCCTTAACAAGAGAGCCAGCCTGTTGTTTTTTAAGCTTTGAAGCCAGGCATTGATGAGTTCTCTTTAGCTATCAAAGTCCTACATGCATCCAAAGTCCAGTGGAAGGCTATTTCATCTACGTTAAAAATCTGAAGTCCAGTATAACCATCTCCACCAATTTCCTTGGCTAGAGCTTCTGGATAACTCGCTGCAGCTCCTACATCAGCACTTGCTGCTTCATCTTGTAGTGGAGTGTTATGGAGACAGATTTTTTCCTTAAACCTCATGAACCACCTTCTGCTAGCCTCAAACTTTTCTTCTGCAGCCTCCTCCCCTCTTGTGGCCTTCATAGAATTGAAGGAAGTTAGAGCCTTGCTCTGGGTTGGGCTTTGGCTTAAGGGAATGTCGTGGCTGGTTTGATCTTCTATCCAGACCACTCAAACTTTTTCCATATCAGCAATGACTGTTCTGCTTTCTTGTCACTTGTGTATTCACTGGACTTTTAATTTCCTGCTGGCACTTTAAATTTCCTTCAAGAACTTTTTCTTTGCGTTCACAACTTGGCCGTTTGGCACAAGAGGCCTAGCTTTCAGCCTGTCTCAGTTTTGAACATGCTTTCCTTTCCAAGCTTAATCATTTCTAGCTTTTGATTTAAAGTGAGTGATGTGAGACTTTTCCTTTCACTTGAACACATAGAGGCCACTGTAGGGTTATTAATTGTCCTAATTCCAATATTGTGTGACAGGGCACGGGGAGGCCTGAGGAGAGGGAAGGGGACAGGGGGACGGTAGGCTGGTGGAGCAGTCAGATCACAGGCATTCGTGGATTAGGTTCACTGGCTGACAGGGGCGCAGATGGCAGTGCTCCAAGCCTATTGCAATAGTAACGTCAAAGGTCACTGATCAAAGATCACTATAGCAGGTATGATAATAATAATGAAAAAGTGTGACCAATTGTGAGAATTAAAATGTAACACAGAGACGCTAAGCTAGCAGGATTCTTGGTCCACACACGGTTGCCACAAACCTTCAGGGTGTAAAAAACGCAGTATCTGTGAAGTGCAATAAGATAAAGGTATGCCTGTGTTTGCCCTTTTTCCTAATCCATCTCCTCCCTTCTCAATGCTAGCCCGAGCCTGGAAGAGGGTGGTACAGGAGTTGTCCCTGAGGCAGACCACTACGGGGGCTGTGGAGGGTGCAGCTGGTTGGGGGGGTGCTTAGGGACAGAACATGCCTGGTCCTCTAGACTGGGCCCTTCAGAACCCAGCTGACCAGTGGAAACAATGATTGGAGAGAGATAAGATAATTTCATATTGCGAATGGATTTCATCGGGATGTTTTGTAGGAGATGGTAGAAAACAAGGTGTTAGTCGATGCCCTCGCTGTTGCTAGCTGGGCTGCCAGTGGGAGGTATAGGCCTTCCCCAACACAGTCCTCAGCCTGCATCTCTCTGTGCCCCCAGGCTGGGGCCACCAAGGCTACGGACCTTGCATGACAGGGCTCTTTGCACACACACACACAGGTGCACACGCTTTCCCAAAGTGACACACGCAGTACCCGTGTGGCAAAGTCTGGAGAAATTTCCAGCCTCAGTGGCTCCCACCCCCAGGAGCTGCCTTGCAGAGGTCAGCTCACCAGCACAGACTTCTCTGCTCTCAGGGCGTGCCTCCCCTGGGTGGCCCTTGGTGGCTTTTCCTGCTGGCTAACCTCACCTGAGGCCATTTCAATTTGTCAGGGAAGTTTTCAGAATGAGCGAAAGCAAAAGAGGAAGGATGAGGTCTTGATGGCTTGCTCCCTGGCAGCTGCTCCTCTCCGCACGGGGCCCCACCCTCCCCCGCTGCTGTGGGCATCACAGATCAAGGATGGCACGGGGTGGGCTGCGTCCAGCCCCCTCCTCTGCCCAAAACGTCTTCAGACACCAATCCCATGGAATGGTGCCCTTTCCTCACCTTACACCTGCTTCACTGAGGCAGCCTGCTCCCATGTTCACCCCAGGATAGAGGACATTTGAGCATTCCACTTCTAGAAATGGAAATGGCTGGCACTTTTGAATGGCAGTTTCTTCAGTAGCGGCAAAATCCTGCTGTAGCTGTTACTACCATGATGCAAGATTGTCACTGAGTTAGTCACTCTGTCCTCTGGGCTCTCAGAAGTTTTCACAGATATCTCTGCACTGTGCACTGTGATTCTGCATATGCCTTTCTCTACCCCTCCTCCCTCAACAGGCCCTGGACTTGGAGGTCTCAAGGGCACGGGCATCAGCATCCTTCTTTATGTTTCCAATCTGGTCTAGCACATGGTAGGTCCTGAGGGCTGCTTGCCATGTTGAATTCCATGATGGGAGATAAATGGGCATTTTTCCAAATTTTATTTATGGAGTCACTATACACCACATGTGTTGATCAGCTTTTGTGCTTCCTAACAACCGACCCCCCAAACTCGGTGGCTTATCCCTGCAAACATGGGCTTCTTATTCCTGTTGCATGTGGCTGTGGCCCTAGCTCCACGCCCTGTGTCTTCTTGCTCACCAGGTGCATGGGCTGAGGGACAGGAGCAAGAGGCTCTGCTTGGATGAGGCAGATATCACTGCTCACATTCCAGCAACAAGCCAGCAGCGGTCGGGGTTGCGGTGTGTGGTCTGTAAGGTACAATCACAAGTCACACCTCGAGGGCAGGTGTGTGTCGTTGCATGGGGGAAGAAGTGAAAAGCTGTGAACAAAACATGTTGAACAAAACACGATCTACCACACCACAGGATGACAAAACAGACATTTTTTTTTATTTTTTTATTTTTTAACAATATAGTTACAACATTGATTTATTTTCCAACCCATAGTTTTTAAAACCAATATTTACATTTCATCATTACCAAAATGAAATCTTATCCGTTCATTAGGATAATACAAAAATATCTGAAGGTGAAGCTTCCCCTCTGCCCCCACTTCTTTCTGGAACATTCTCTAGTCATGTTGCAAGAAAGTAGAACCGTAGTAACTTCCAGCTCCCAAGTTGCCTGGTTTGAGAAGCCTAGTGTTTCTTGCTTGCATCAGATCTCAACATCTTTAGCTTAGTTCATCTAAGAGGTGAGCTTACTTTGCTTACTCCAGTGAGCTTCTCCTACTTCCCTTCTTTACAAATGGGCTTTAAAAGCTTTGATTAGGAGCTAACTTGATTTAAGAGTTCCCACTGGCCAAATAGGAGAAAATGTGAGTATCAACAAAGGACATCAGCAAAGCACTGAAACACTCAGATATGATTAAATCCATGACTACATAATAGTACCAAAAGGGAAAAGGAAAAAAAAAAGGCTTTTGGCAGTCAACCTGAGACGAGAGCTGTGGACTGTGGACTGTGATCCAAATGACAACATTACTCAACTATTTGGGTTGACTCAGCAGTCTCCCAAAACGCGCTATATGCTCCAAGCTTTTTAGCTCAAGGCCAGATTTACCTCTGGGACTAATACAGTATTTCCAGGCTTGGCATGATAGTAACTCTTAACATAATACTTTAGCACATTTGCAAGTTGCAGTTTCCAGCTTTCTTTTATTTACTGTTTTAAAAATATGTCTGAATCCTATGCCTGTATTGAAAATCGAGGCACTGGAAGGTCGTCTGGAAAATGTTTTTTCCAACCCGTCTAAAATCTTCCTCATTTAGGGCTCCCTGCCTGGTAATTTAAGTACTGAGATTCACAGGCCAGATGTGTGATTTCCGAAGCAGGAGCCTGTCACTACTGTTTGGGGCTCCGTCTCTGTCCTGAATACTCACTTCAGGGCCCCCACCCATCGATTTTCCTCTCCCACAACCCTCAAGGGGTTCTTGTTATGTGGTTTCTGCCATATGCTCCCCAGGTCTCTGGGACCTGCACATGCTGATGGTTTTTTTTTGCCAGGGGGTCTGTGATAAAGGCCTTGGGGAAACAGACAGGGGTAGGAGAGTGGGCAGGCAGAACAGCAACCACGCAACAAACCCGCTCAGACCGGACAGGAGGCTTTGCGGGGTTCTGACACGTTCCTCCTGGGCTCCCCTCTTAGCTGAGTCTAGAGGCACACTTGCAGGGGGTCCATGGCCCCCCATCCTCTGATCCTACAGAGGAACTCACTGCCTTCTGCCCCTTCTCGTAATGGCCACCTCCAACCTCCCCCTTTCCCTGGAAAGCTCAAATAATAGCTTATATATATATTTAGCTCATCATAGATGATGCATGTTTCATAAACAAAGGTTTTCTAAATTCTTGCATGGGGATGTGGTTGGAGAAACACGTGAACAACGAGGCTTGCTAGTTAACAGGTTTCAAAGGTAGGGTGTGTGATTGTCATACATAAACCATTATAAAGCAAAAATGTGCCATGCACCTATGCAGAAGTGGATCACCAGACCCAACCAAAGCTTGCGGAAGGTTGTTACAGTTCCCAAGGTCCCCACGACCTGGTGAAGTCTTCAGAGATAAGCACAGGTGGGAGATGGGGCCGGCACCACTTCCTGGCTGAATGAGCGAGCGCCCCACCCACCTTCATCTATGTCAGGGCTCAGCCTCCTTCTCCTCCTGGCCCTGCCCCTGCCCCTGCCCCTCCCTTCCTTCCTCCCATCCCTCCTCTGTTGTCCTCCGCAGCGCCAGGTGGGCCCTTGATTATGAGGTTGATGGAACCAGAGACTGAGTGAAGAAACAGTGAAGACTGGAAAAAGAGCATTAGCACAAGGCAGTGAGGCATTTTCCCAGGAGTGGAGATGAGCATGCTGGAGAATCCAAGTCACTATCCACAGTTGATCTGGAATATTCCCTGAGTATAGGTTGGACACACCAGGAGTGACCTAAGTCTGTCTTGGTACACACAACCCTGAGGTTCCTGGGAAACCGCTTTACAGGTCTCTTGTTTAACAAACCCTTGGGGCGTGTTATTATATACAGATTGTTATCATCCCTCAAAAACAACACGCAAACTGCTACTTGGTTTACAAACCAGCCGAGACTTCCTGCTCCCCAGTGGAAGGGGTGTATGTTGAGGTCACTCGATCCGCTGTCTCCCCGTAGAAAACCGGGCATTGTTTGCACAGGTGTTTGGCAATGTACTTCCGGAAGAACACCGAGAGATACCGTCTGAACTTCTCCCCGACGAAGGCGTAGATGACGGGGTTGATGCAGCAGTGCGTCATCCCCAGTGTCTCCGTCACCTGCATGGCTTGGTCCAGGCGACTGGTGCTCTCACAGGTGCTCAGGCCGAAGAAGCCCTGGAAGGTGCTCAGGAGAATGACAAGGTTGTAGGGGGCCCAGAAGAGGAAGTACACGATCATGATGGCGAAGATGAGCCTCACAGCCTTGTGCCTCTTCTTCTCGTTTCGACACCGAAGCAGGGTTTTCAGGATTCCCGAGTAGCAGATCACCATGACGAGAAGGGGCAGGAACAGACCCAAGACGTTCCTCATTATTGTATGGAAATTCTTCCACAGTAGTGGAAAATAAGGGCCACAGAAGTAAACAGAATCATCTTTATGGGATTTGGTAAAAATGATTCCTGGGACAGAGGCTAACACAGCCACCATCCAGGTGACCCCACTTGTCACGACCCCAAAGGTGACTGTCCTGGCTTTTAGAGCAAACACAGCGTGAACGATAGCCAGGTACCTATCGATGGTCAGGAGGATGATGAAGAAGATGCCGCCAAAATAGCCAACGTGGTACAGCCCTGCGAATAGCTTACACATCGCGTCCCCCAAGACCCACCCGTTTGCAGCGTAGTGCGCCCAGAACGGGATGGTGAGCAGGAAGAGCAGGTCGGAGATGGCCAGGTTGAGCAGGTAGATGTCAGTCATGCTCTTGAGCTTCTTGCAGTTTATGAGGATGAGGACGACCAGCAAGTTGCCCACAAGCCCGAAGATGAACACCAGCGAGTAGAGCGGGGGCAGGAGCTGGGCCCCGATCTGCTTCACGTCAAACTTGTTACAAGGCGCCCCATAATCGTAGTCGTAAACAGTGGTGGCTTCCTCACTGTTTATGTCGCCGTCTCTTGCAAACAGAGAATGATATGTGGATGACGTGCTGTGGATTAACTGGGGAGACGTGTCCTTGTCATCCATTTTCCTCTGTTCTGCAAACACAGAAAAAAATCATCATCACACGGCACAAATGCCACGATCCCCGGTCTTCAAAATAGCCTTGCTCCACTGAAGCATGTGCTGGCTCGTTACTTCCCTTTTGTCCCTAGTAGCAGACGCCAGCCAAGTACCCAGCAGCTACTTCCCAATACCTTTTGTCTCCCTGGCCGGCCGGAGTCTCCTTGTGAGACTAAAAGTGCCAGACGCCCACTTTCTCTACTTGCTCTGCAGCTGGTGCACGGGCCAGTGGCTTGGCCCTGGACAATCATATGTGAGGGGCGTCTGCTAGGGGCTTCTGAGAAGGCCCTTGTTCCCTAAGAAGAGAGACACAGGGGAAGCCCCACCTGCCCCTTCTGCTTTCACAGCCTGTCTTGGGAGGTGTGGTGCTTGTTAGGTTTGCTCAGGGTGGGAACCCGGAAAGTATGTAGAGGACGAAATGCAGTTAATGGGAAACTTAGACACCAGTCATAAGGCCTGTGAAACAATAGCCGAGGAGTCTGGGGAGTCCACAGGTTGTAAATCTAACTCTGACCACAGACGGTTGCGGCAACACTGGCATTCCTACCCACCTCCCATAAGGACCAAGCTACCCCCCCCCCCGATCTCTGCAGGGGTCCCAGAGATTGGTTGTTTGAAAATAATTTATTACAGCAGCTGTTCTGGCCCAGTTGCTGGCTCCCCCAGGAAAAACCCTCTCTAAAACCCAAGGCTGTCCCCTCCCTCGTGGTGGATGTTCTTTAGGCCTCCGCCCATCTGCACCCAGGTGCTCAAATAATCAGCATTTTCCTATGCTTGAGGCTTCGTTTGTCTCCCTCTGGGCTCTGGACCTAACAGTGCTTGGGAGCAGGATGGAAGATCCAGAGAGCCAGAGACAAGCCAGGCAGAGTCCCTGTGTCACCGTGTCTCAAGCCTACTGATCATCTTATAACTTCTTATTTGACAAAAATAAGCCCCTGCTTTTAAGCCATTATTCACTGCATTTTCTGTTACCTGGAACCCAAAGCGTTCTAACTGTAAACCCTCTCAACCCTGTCTCCATCGTCCTGCCTAAATTCCTCTTGCCACGGTTGCAATGACAACCCAGGTTTCTAACAAACACCCTGGGGTTTGCTCCAATTTCCTTTGCATTGAGTGTGTGATCCTTCTGCTAACCACCCCTCACTTAAAACTCTGCTTGCTTCCAAGAGGGAGCCCCGTCTGATCACTTCTTATTAATGTCCTCCATTGGCATCTCCTTCCCCTGCCCACGCCCCAAGAGTCCCCAGACACCACGCTTGGCTCTCACCTCTTTTATCCTTTGCCTCTTTATTCTAACTGCAAAGTTTCTCCTGAATCTGGTGGTCTGATCTCAGAGTTCTAATTCCCCTTCATTCCTGTCCTCAAGTTCTACCTTTGTCCTAAGCCCCAGAGTTGAGTTTTTGATTGCCTGTGGCATCTCTCTCCATGGATTTATTCCCTTAACCAAAATTTGCTGAGCACGCCTACTAGGAGCCAGACTCAGGCGTTGATGACACAGCAGTGAGGAAAGTGGGTGTCCTGCAGGTCCCTCAAATTCAACCCACCCCAAACTGAGCACCCCCTGGCACCTGCTCCAGATCCTGGGTTCCTTATCGTGGTTATTGTCACTGACTCCACTGCCTAAGAAGCTGGTTTGGCATCTTCCCAGGTCCCTTCGTCTTCAGAAAGTTAGGAGCCAAGCTTTGGAGCCAAACAGACCTGGATTTGAGTCCTGCCTCCAGCTTACAGGCTGTGTAATTTGGGGCCAATTACTTCTTCAAGTATGTTTCTTTATGTGCAAAATATTAACTACACCCAGTTGCTGTGAAAACGCATGGAGACAAGGACGCAGCTCAGCACCTGGTGCAGAGAGCTGCTCTGTGTCCCTATGATGTCATGTGAGCTCTACCTCATACTCAGCTCCATCCCCTCTGCTCCTCTTTCAACCACCACTGTCTCGCCGCCTACACTCCCCACTTCTGGCTTGGTTGTGGTCTTTCCTTTGCCACCGTTTGTCCCTGGCCAGGTTCTCCCTCAATCGGTCTTCTTTTAAGTTGAAATTGGATAGTGCATTTCTCAGCTTAAAATCTCCAGTAGCCCCATGACATACATGTGGTAGGACCTCAAAGATTATGTCCAGACTGCTCTGCAGGCCTTTCCCAAGCTCACTGCTTCTCAGCCTCCTCTCCAAGCTCTTCTCCAATCCCCAGTTGTGCTTCAGCCACAAACTCTCTCTCCACCTCCCCAAACGCTCCATTTCCTTCACGTGGTTCTGCATATCTCTGTCCCTCTGCCTGAAATAGTCGGTGAGCTCCTATTCATCCTTCAATATCTCCTGCTCAAATTCCTCTTCTCTGTGAAGCCTAATTTGCATGCTCTGTCAAATTACTCTTAACTCACAACACTGCATGCATATCAATAATCAATAATGTGTTATCGTCTACACATTGCATGCTCCCTCAGGTCAAGGACTGCATTGTGTTTCTGTTTCCAGCTCTTACCTGGCTAAAGGAGGCACCAATAAATGCTCAACTGAATGAGAACATAAAACTCTTTCTGATAATAAGAATTATAAGACCTAACATCACTAGGTCTTGATTCCCAAGAATTTTTTTGCTGGTAGTGACTGAATTTATTTTCATTCATCTAAACACCTTATCCTTCCATTTGTCCCATGATTGACACATTTCACAGGTCTTACATTTCATATTTTTAAAATCTGCAGAAATTAAATAAAGATCTCTGATCAAGGTTGGGGAAAAAATGCATCCACCTAAAGAATGACAACTGTGTTCATTAACTGAGTGCTCCTGAAGCCCCAAGCACTATGCAAAATCCGGTGCACACTTGAATTTAATTTTGACAACTAGCTAGCAACTAGTTCTGACTGCAGTAAACAATCAGCAAGGTGGCTTAAACGTCCTGACCTGGATATCATTTCAGGACATACAGTCAGGACATACAGTCCAGAACTGGTATAAAGCTGCCTCTCAGAAAAATAAATTCCTCCCTCCTGCCTCTGGGGACCCTCTGAGTTGAAGCAAGAGGTGCATATTTGTCCAGGGCCTGGATGGCACAGTCTATGGATTAGAGGCGGAAAAATTTCAAGGTAGAAAGTTCCAGCTCTTTAAAGTCCTTGGGTGCTCAGAGGAGCAAAGTGCGTCCTCAGGATTCTGGAGGGCAAGTGAGCAGAGTGGCTGTCCTTACATTATATGCTGCCCACTCTCTCCTGTCACCTGAGCCCTGAGGGGACTCCCACCTGCTGCACCTGCACATCCTCCCTCTCCTCCGGGTCTCTCTGACATCTCCTGGTGCACATGCCACCCTCCACCCCTTTCTCTCTTCCTGATCATTTCCCCCAAGGGCAAGGGCTTTGCAGCCCCCCAGGCTGCGCCCTGTGAATGCATTTCCAGCTGAAAGATGTTTTCAGTCTCTGCATCACCAAGTAATGGAAAAAGCCCCCACCACTCACCGGTGGATGGCTTCTCCCAGGCGGCACTGGTGTGTCAGGTTTCTCAGCAACTGAACCAAACAGATCTCGAGGTAGAAACTTGGTGTGCAGAAGTAGGAAATACAGTTTCTTGCAGAAAGAGAAGGCGGAGATACAAAGGCAAGTAATGGTAAAGAGTTGAAAAAAAAAATTAGAAAAATTTAGTTCTTCTTTTCCAGCCCAGGAACGTTGTACACTGGGTTGAGGTCTTCAGAGCAGGTTTAATTTTGAAATCTTGCTTATGCAACCTTGAGGATGAGTCAGGCAAACACTATACATCTGCTCCTGCATCTAACGGCTCTGGGCTTCTTTATCTTATGGGCATCTACATCTGGAACTCTTCTGCTCTCTGCCCTCCTACTAGTGATAATTTACATGATATGAGCACAACAGAAAACTTTTCATTTTCCAGAGGGTAAATGCCAGTGGGGACTGCTGGTGGTAGTGGAGGAAATACGATGAGGCTTTCCCGTGAGCACATGCACTGGTTTCAGTGGTATTGTGGATTTAGAATCTGGTTAAAATTTTATTTAGATAGAACTTAAAAAAATTTTTTTTTTAAAAATTGTTAATCAACACATGTTAATTATACATAGTTATGGGATATGATGTGATGTTTTGATACATGTATACATTTTGTAATAATCAAATCCAAGTAGTTGGCGTATCCATCACCTCATTTATTATTTCTCTGTGGTGAGAACATTGGACATCCTCTCTTCTAGTTATTTGGATCTTTTTTTTTTTTTGAGACATAGCCTCGCTTTGTTGCCCAGGCTAGAGTGAGTGCCGTGGCATCAGCCTAGCTCACAGCAACCTCAAACTCCTGGGCTCAAGCAATCCTGCTGCCTCAGCCTCCCGCGTAGCTGGGACTACAGGCATGCGCCACCATGCCCGGCTAATTTTTTCTATATATATTAGTTGGCCAATTAATTTCTTTCTATTTATAGTAGAGATGGGGTTTCACTCTTGCTCAGGGTGGTTTCAAACTCCTGACCTCGAGCAATCCACCAGCCTCAGCCTCCCAGAGTGCTAGGATTACAGGCGTGAGCCACCGTGCCCAGCCTTAGTTATTTGGATCTATACAACACATCATTGACTGTAGTCGCCCTACTGTGCAATAGACAGCCAGAACTTATTCTTCCTTTCTGATGGTTACTTTGTACCCACTGACTGACCTCTCCCCATCCTCTTCTGCCCCCTTCCCTCCTCAATGTCTAGTAACCACTATTCTACTCTCTACTTCCATAAAATCGACATTTTTAGGTGCCATGTATGAGTGAGATCATGCAGTCTTTGTTTTTCTGTACTGGCTTATTTCACTTAGCACAGTGTCCTCCAGGTTCATTTGAGCTGTTGCAAATGACAGGGTTTCAAACTTTTTAATGAAAAGGGAATGCTAAATGGGCTCTCGTGTCAGGAACGTCCTTAGCAACAAGGGCCTCAGTTATTATAGGTCCCACTCCTTGGAAAGAAGTTTTGTTAAAAGAAACACAAATTCTGCAATGTAGGCATCATACTTACGAACATTCCTAAGCTCCTGCAGAGAAGGTAGGAGCTGGGCACTGACACTTTCTGGAATTCAGCAGACCCTGGAATAAAGAGCTCATGCTGCAGCCTTGGCAACTTTCTAAGCTTCCATTTCCCCAACTATAACATATGAATAATAAGATCTGGGGTCTTTGCGGGATAAATGGACACAAAGCAGCCAGTGCAGTGCCTGGCATGTAGCAGGCACTAGATAGGTAAGAAGCAGTATCACCTGAGCCCTGCTGAGAGCTGATGGCTGAAGGAGGCAGCCATGCTGGAGCTAACACGAGCAACAATCCAGTGTCCCATGCAGTCCATGCGTGCTTTCTAGATTTCCATAAGCTGGAACCATGTGTCCTACACCAGACCTGGTTTTTGTGTTAAGAAGGGCCTCAGGTGTTTCCCTGGAAGATAGCTCCTTGCTTGCTCAGGAACAGGGCAAGTCCCCCAGTTGTCCCCTGATGTGTCTCTGGACAGGGATCGGAAGGGTCTCTCTGAGATTTTGGTAACACGACAGGTCATCCTGTCACCCCAGTGACACTAGCCCACTGCCCCTTCTGAATCTCCTGACGCTGGCCTCTTGCCCCCAGTTCCTTTGATTCAACCCAGGATGGGGAAAACCAAGACCCAAGAATTTTGCTCTGACTATGACCACTTTACATTTCTTTCCTCATCCTGGAGATCATGGACTCCAGCCCTGCACCTTGATAAACAAGGAGGGTAGAGAGGTAGGTAGTAGTGGAGCCAGGATTCAAATCTTTTGCTTATCTGGCCACAGGGGGTGGATGGTACACTCAGCTTAGACTTTGAAGAGACTGTATAGCATGAGAGTATTTATGGAGTGGTGAGCAGGGTTAAGAGAAGCGACAGGGATGGTGAAGTGCCCAGAGACCAGTGACAGTGGGAGCTTGTCAACCCCATGTTTTATAGGAGACCAGAATTTGCTACCCCAAAATATGCCTCTTTTGCATAAGGATAGTTGAGCTAAAGGCAGTTAAGAAGAAGCAGATGCAGGAAAGATCTCTGCCCTTTCCTGTGTTTGTCTAAAAGCAGGACATAGATTTCATAAAGATAAAAGCTGTCCCTCCACCCTCTTCCACCAGGAAGAACAAGGTTAACCACCGAGGAAACTTTAAATCCTTATCAAACCGGAGATGTTTCTGGAGAATCTACGTGAACAAGCTTTACTATCTAGCCTTTATCTGCCAGTTATTGGCCTCCCCACAAGTTGCTGTCCCTAGAGACTCAAAGTCCTTTTCCTCTGTTTTGTTACTTCTCTAAAACTTTACTGTTCTTTGTTGAAGATTCTATATAAGCTGGAGTTCAAACCAGCTCTGAGAATTATTCATTCTCTGTGTATCTTCTATGGATATATGAAATATGCATGTTAACAAACTTCTTTTTTTTCCCACCTCATTAATAATCTGTTTCTTTTGTTACAGAGGTCCATGCTGACTAAGAACTTATGAGAATTGAGGAAAAAATTTTTTTTCCTTCTCTACAGTTTGAAGGGTGAAAAAAATAAACAATTATTTCCAAGCCCCATTGTGAGCTGGAGTGGAGAGCGGCAGGTTGAGGGATGCAGCCACTGCTAGAACTTCAGCAAAGCAGTAGGACAGCAGAAGCAGAAAGTGCCCTCACCTCTTGTTCTTCACCCCACCCACCAGAACCTCCTGCCTGTGACTCCTGGTGGCTGAACTCAGTGGGCACAGGGAGCAGTGGGGCCTCAGCTCATATGTGTTTGCTTCCTGGGGCTCAGAGTGGAGCTGGGGGAGAATGGCAAATAACACACAATCGTCAAGTCAAACAGATTTTTTATCTTGCCACTTTCTTCTCACCTGGTCCAACTATAATAGATCGTCAGAACATGGGGAATCTCAGTAAGGACCTGTTGTAATTCTTTGTGCACATGGAGAAAGTTAGGAGGGATGCCTTTCCATGAGTTTAAGAATTCCATATCTACCTGGTGACACCGGGCTTGTGATTTCCAAGACTCCCAGTCTGCAAGATGAGCGTGGCCCTCCGAGTAGACTTGAGGGAAAGCACGTTGGCAGCCACCCAGCTCTGGTGTGTCTGTGACCAACCAGGAGTACACAGAAGGCGGGATGTGGTCACCTGTAGGTGACCTGTGGCAGGGATGAGGAGAAGCTCTATTCTTCTGCAAACCGGTGAGATGAAAATAGTTTGTGCTCCCTGAATGTCAACAGAAGACCCAGACTGACACTGGCTGTGACCAGACTGACACGCTGGCGGTCAGCAGCTGAATTGGGGGTTAGACCGTGGAAGCTGGAAGTTAGGTTTGTTCTCATAACCTCTCTGCCTCTCCAGGACTGGCAAGACTAAACCAAGGGAAAATGTGGGAAAAGCATGGCTGGAGAGAATTGCTGGGGGAGAAGACAGAAAAGGTGTATCAACAGCCTGCAGGGCCTTTGCTGATGCCCCTTATAACTTCCTTACTCACCTATGATAGATTTGTTCCATTGGTACCTTTAGAAGATGGAGAAATTCTTGCTTCTTGCCAGCACAGATGGTTTGGGTTCATTGTGGTTTCTATGGTTTGCATACTTCCTGCGACCCGCTAAAATAGATTACTGAGTTCTAGGATTTCACATCTTCAGTTTGGGTTAAACATGGTCTGGACTAATATGATACCCACAGAAAAAGCAGTTATTATGTTCCCACTTGTTCCAGTTATGTCTTCATAATAAAAGTAATGCAAACTATCTCCACTGCTTTTGTCCCAAGTAAAAATGTGGCACAACAGGGCACAGAATCACAGCGAGAAAGCCCAGCAACTACTGTGCGAATGATTCTTGGAAAGGAAATGTCAAGTGGCAGAGGTCAGATGTGAATTTCTTTCCCATCTTCTAAGTTTATTATTGTCTCCAGGCGAACCAAGAACAGACAAGAATGTGTGGTTAAAAATAGAAACAAAAAGTTCAACAAAATGGTCATTTAAATCTTTATTAGCTTAGAGTGTAAAGGTTATAGGTAAGATGTTCCTATACCTTTAGGCCAAAAATATATTTTGGAGAAAAGGAAGTGAAGTCAGGATCTTTCATACAGTTACTTGCTAAAAAGGTCTCTTAAGTGACTTGAAAAGATTCGTTTGAACCCTTTAGCAAGGAGAGAATACTGTGTTCTTCTGTAGCCCAGATGTTTTATACCACTCTGCAATTAAGATCTCATAAAAAAAAAAAGATCTCAGTATAGCTGCCTCAGAGGTAGATTGCTCTAGGGAGGAAGGCTTGGCTGTGGATAGGCCAGGACTGAGTACTTAGAAGGCATTTATAGATGCCCCTAGGACTTGGTAGAAGTAGGTTGAGGACTGGTTCTGGGGAGTGAGAAGTTAGGTTTCACATTCACCACCAGAAACCCCCCCCTCCAACGCCCCACCATCTCACCAGGGCTTAGTGAGTAGAAGGGGCAGGATGAAGTTTCATTTATAACACTGTGGCTTCTGAGGTGTCCCAGGGAGGGGCACGATGCTATAGCAAACATCAGGAAACCCGGACTGTGCTCTTTGCAGGCACAGATGGCATGAGAGGAAGCCCACAGAGCGGGATGTGGCAGAGACTCTGATTGGTGGACATGGCTGGACTCATCCTGGGTGGGCAGTGAGTGATGGTCAGAGGGAGACAGAGCCCGGCCAAGCATGGCTGGTCGAGGATGTGCCCAGCTGGTGTTGGCGTTGCAGAAAGACCATAAACACTTGGTGGTGGGGAAAGGACAAGTGTGGGGAGGGCAACTCATTTGTAATGCAACTCGGGCATATATATTTTTATTTAGAAAGTAATGCATGCTGAAAGCAAAAGTTGACCCTTTAAAAGATCATCAAAGTTGACAAAACTGTAGCTACGTTAAGGAAAAAATGATACCCTAGGTCAGGTTGGTTTCCTAAAAATAAAAATTAAAAAAAAAATGAGAGAGAAGACACAATTAACTAAAATCAGATAAAGGTGAGGACATTACTATCAACTTTAAATTAATTAAAAAAGATTATAAGAGACTACTACGAACAATTGGACACCAACACATTAGATAACCTAGATGAAATGAACAAATTCCTAGAAATACATAAATTGCCAAAAACTGACTCAAGAAGAAATAGAAATTCTGAAAAAAAAAAAGAGATTGAATCAGTGATCAAAAATTTCCCAAATAAAAAAAGTTCATAACTAGATGACTTTACTGGTGAGTTCTAGTAAACATTTAAAGAAAAATTAGCATCAATCCTTCTCAAACTCTTCCCAAGAATGGAAGAGGAGGAAACATTTCCTCATTCATTCTATGAAGCTAGCTTTACTGTTATACCAAAGCAAGACATAGGCACTACACAAAAACTACAGACCAATATCCCTTATGAATATAGATGCAGAAACTTTCTATAGAATACTAGCAAACTAAAGCCAAAAATATATTAAAAGGATTCTATACCATGACCAAGTGGGATTTATCCAAAGAATGCAAATATGGTTCAACATAAAAATATCAATCAATATAATGTGCCACATTAATAGAATGAAAGAAAAAAAAAAACTCCATATGACCATCCCAATTGACACAGAAAAAGCATTTAACAAATTCAATATTCTTTATGACAAAAACACTCAAAAAAGTAAGAGTAGGAAGGAACTTCCTCAACATGATAAAGGACATTTGTAAAAAGCCCACAGCTAGCATCATACTCAATGGTAAAAGACTGAAAATTTTCTCTCTGAGATCAGGACAAGATGAGGATGCCCATTTTCACCACAGTTATTCAACATTGTACTGGAAGTTCTAGCCAGAGCAAACAGGCAAGGAAAGGAAATAAAAGGCATCCAACTAGGAAAGGAAGAAGTAAAACTATCTCTATTTACAGATGTCATGATCCTATACATAGAAAATCCCAAATAATCCACAAAATCTACTGTAGTTAATAACAAATTTAGCGAAATTGCAGCATACAAGATCAGAGTAAAGAATAAATTGGGTTCCTGTACACCAGCAATGAACATATGACAAGAAAATTAAGAAAACAATTCCATTCATAATAGCATCGAAAATAATAAAATACCTAGGAATAAATTTAACCAAAGAGGTGAAAAACTTATACACTAAAACCATGGAACACTGCTGAAAGAAATTTATTTGTGTATACTTATGGGGTACAAGTGCTGTTTTGCTACATTGATATGTTGCATGGTGGTGAAATCAGGGCCTTCAAGGCATCCATCATGGAAGCAATGCACACTGTACCCACTGAGCAACTTCCCATCTTCCCCACCTCGGCCCCACCTACCGAGTCTACACTGTCCATCATTCCACACTCTGCTTCCATGTATACACATTATTTAGCTCCCACTTATAAGTAAGAACCTGTGATATTTGTCTTTCTGTGTCAGTTGTTTCATTTAAGATAATGGCTTCCAGTTTCCTCCATGTTGCTGCATGATATGGTTTGGATACTTGTTCGCTCCAAATCTCATGTCGAAATTCAATTTCCAATGTTGGATGTGGGGCCAAGTGGGAGGAGTTTGAGTCATGAGAGCAATCTCTCATGAATAGCTTGGTGCCCTCTTCAAGGAAATGAGTTCTCACCCTATTAGTTCATGCAAGAGCTGGTTGTTTAGAAGGGTCTGTTGCCTCCTCCTCTCTTTCTTGCTCTTTCTCTCACCATGTGACATGCTGCTCCCACTTTGTCTTCCACCTTGATTGGAGCAAGATGATATTCATTGTGGTTTTAATTTGCATTTCTCTGATGACTAGTGATGTTGAACATTTTTTCATATGCTTCTTGGCCATTTCTTTGTCTTCTTTTGAAAAATGTCTATTCATGTACATGTCTATACATGTCCTTAGCCTACTTGTTAATGGAGTTATTTGCTTTAATGGAGTTTGTTTGCTTTTTGTTGAGTTGTTTGAGTTCCTTGTAAATTGTTGATATTAGTCCCATGCCAGTGTATAGTTTGCAAATATTTTCTCCCATTGTGCAAATTGGCTGTTCATTGTTTTGATTATTTCTTTTGCTGTACAGAAACTTTGTTAGTTTAATCAATTTCTCTTTGTCTATTTTGTTTTTGTCGCTTCTGCTTTTGAGGTCTTAGTCATGAATTCTTTGCCTAGAAGAGTTTTCTTTGTCCAGAAGAGTTTTCCCAAGGTTTTCTTTTAGTATTTTTATAGTTTGAGGTTTTATATTTAAGTTTTATACTTAAATCCATCTTGAGTTTATTTTTGTATATGATAAGAGATAGGAGTCCAATTTTATTCTTCTGCATATGGCAATTCAATTTCCTCAGCACTATTTATTGAAAAGTGTGTACTTTCCCCAGTGTATGTTCTTGTCAACTTTTTCAAAGGTCAGTTGGTTGTAAGTATGTGGCTTTATTTCTGCATTCTTTATTCTTTTCCATTGATCTATGTGTTTACTTTTATACCACAACCAAGCTATATTGGTTACTATAGCTTTGTAGTATAATTTGAAGTCAGGCCATGTGATTCCTCCAGCTTTGTACTTCTTACTCAAGATTGCTTTGACTATCAGGCTGTTTTTTGGTTCCATATGAACTTTAGAATTCTTTTTTTCCTGTGAAGAATGACATTGATATTTTGATACAGATTGCATTGATCCTTTAGGTTGCTTTGAACAATATAGTCATTTTAACAATATTAATTTTTCTGATCCATGATCCTGGAATGTTTTTCCATTTGATTATGTCATCTACAATTTCTTTCATCAGTGTTTTATAGTTTTCCTTGTAGAGATCTTTTCCCTTCTTGGTTAAATATATTCCTAGGTATTTTTTATAACTATTATAAATAGGATTGCATTCAGTTCTCAACTAAATTGTTATTGGTGTATAGAAATGCTACTGATTTTTGTACGTTGGGTTAGTATCTTGAAACTCTACTGAATTCATTGATCAAATCTGAGAGTTTTTTGGTGAAGTCTCTAGGGTTTCCTTGACATAAGATCATGCCAATAGTGAAGAAGGATAATTTGATTTCCTCTTTTCCAGTTTGGATGCCTTTTATTTATTTATTTTTCTCTTGTTTGACTGCTCTGGTGAGGACTTTCAGAACTATCTTGAATAAGAGTGGTGAAAGTAGGCATCCTTGTCTTGTTCCAGTTCTTAGGCAGAATGCTTTCAACTTTTCCCCATTAAGTATGATGTTAACTGTGGGTTTGTCATATATAACCTTTATTATTTTTGAGGTATGTTCTTTCTATGTCTAGTTTGTTGAGGATTTTTATCATGAAGGGATACTGAATTTCATCATATGCTTCTGCTACATCTATTGAGATGATCATATGGTTTTTGTCTTTAATTCTGTTTATATGATGTATCATATTTATTGATTTGTGTATGTTGAGCCATCCTTGCATCCCTGGTATAAAACCCACTTGATCATGGTATATTATCTTTTTGATTGTGCTGTTGGATTCAACTTGCTAGTACTTTGTTGAGGATTTTTACATGTCTGTTCATCAGGGATGTTGTTTAGTAGTTTTCTTTCTTTGTTGCGCCCTTGTCTGGTTTTGATATCAGGGTGATACCAGCCTTCTAGAATCAGTTAGGGAGAATTACACCCTCCTCATTTTTTTTGGAAGAGTTTCAGGAGGATTGGTGTTAATATTCTTTGTATGTTTGGTAGAATTTGGCTGTAAATCCATCCGGTCCTGGGCTTTGTTGTCATTGGTGTTGTTGGGAGATTGTTTTAAATTACTGATTTAATCTTGCTACTCATCATTGGTCTGCTCAGGTGTCCTGTTTCTTCCTGGTTCAATATCAGGAGATTGTATTTTTCCAGAAATTTATCCATTTCTTTGAGGTTTTCTAGTTTGTGAACATACACTTGTTCATAATAGTCTCTGATGATCTTTTGTATTTTCTGTGGTTATCAGTTGTAATGTCTCCTTTTTGACTTCTGATTTTACTTATTTGGATATTTTGTCTTCTTTTCTTGGTTAGTCTAATTAGTGGTTTATCAATTTTGTTTATCTTTTCAAAAAGCCAACTTTTCATTTCATTGACTTTGTATTTATTTATTTATTTTTTTGGTGCCTATTTCATTTAGTTCTACTCTGATCTTTGTTATTTCTTTTTTATGCTAACTTTGGGTTTAGGTTGTTCTTGCTTTTATAGTTCCTTTAGGTGTGATTGTTAATTCATGATTTTTCTACTTTTTTGATGTAGGCATTTAATACTGTAAACTTGTCTCTTAGCACTGCTTTTGCTGTATGCCACAGGTTTTGGTATGTTGTATTTTCATTCACCTTTGTTTCAAAACATTTTTAAATTTGCATTTTAATTTCCTCATTAACTAAGTGATCATTCAGGAGCATGTTGTTTAATTTCCATGTATTTGTATCATTTCTGAAGTTCCCCTTGATATTGATGTTAATCTTTATTCCACTGTGGTCTGAGAAGACACTTGATGTAATTTCAATTCTTAAAAATTTGTTAAGACTCGTTGTGTGGCCTAACATGTGGTCTATCTTGGAGAATGTTCCATGTGCTAATGAAAAGCATGCAGTTGTTGGGTAGAATGTTCTGTAAATGTCTGCTAAGTCCATTTGATCTAAAGTCCAATTTAAGTTCAATGTTTCTTTGTTGATTTTCTGTCTTGATGATCTGTCTAATCTGTGAGTGAGGTGGTGAAGTCTCCCACTATTATTGAATTGCTATGTATCTCTTTCTTTAGGTCTATTAATATTTGTTTTGTGAATCTGGGTGATCTGATGCTGGGTACATATATATTTAGGATTATTATGTCCTTTTGCTGAATTGATCCCTTTATCATTATACAATGACCTTCTTTGTCTTTTTTTACTGTTTTTCATTTTTTTTAATTTCAGCATATTATGGGGGTACAGATTTTAAGGTTTCAATAAATGCCCTTTCCCCTCCTCCCCCAACAAGTCTGAGTTTCCAGGATAACCATACCCCATATGGTGCACATCTCACTCATTATGTATGTATGTATATACCCTCCCCCTCCCCCCTGCTCAATACCCTATTACTGTAGTACCTATGTGTCCACTTAGGTGCTGCTCAGTTAATACCAGTTTGCTGGTGAATATACGTGGTACTTGTTTTTCCATTCTTGGGATATTTCACTTAGTAGTATGGGTTCCAGCTCTAACCAGGAAAATATACGATGTGCTATATCACCATTGTTTCTTAGAGCCGAATAGTACTCCATGGTATACATATACCACATTTTATTAATCCATTCTTGGATTGATGGGCACTTGGGCTGTTTCCACAGCCTTACGATTATGAATTGTGCTGCTATAAACATTCGAGTGCAGGTGTCTTTTTTGTAGAGTGTCATTGGATCTTTTGGGTAGATGCCCAGTAATGGGATTGCTGAGTCAAATGGTAGATTCACTTGTATCACTTTAAGGTATCTCCATATTGCTTTCCACAGAGGTTGAACTAGTTTGCAGTCCCACCAGCAGTGTAGGAGTGTTCCTCTCTCTCCGCATCAACGCCAGCATTTGTTATTTGGAGACTTTTT
>VSMD01107505.1:0-13636 GCA_008750895.1 Mirza zaza
CATCCTTAATGATGGATCAAAAAAGCCAGAGAAATATCCAAGATTCTAGAATTGCAATATTAGAATGAAGCTATAGAAGTCATCAAACCCCAGTTGTCTCCATATCTTCCTGTTCCTGACATTACTGATTAGTTTTGAGCTGGGAAGGACCCTGGAGTGGGGGTCGGTCCCCACCATTTCCTGCTCTCAGCCCTGCTATCCTTAGCAAGCTGCAAACCCTGACATTTGCAACCAATCTGTTCAATAAACTCAATGGTTACAATATGTTGCATAAGTTTTAAGTTGGCCCCCACAGAACTTAAGGTGAAGTAGAGCAAACTGTATAATAGTAGTGAATTTGGTAATTCCAGCAAAATATCTTTGCACTTAAGTACTTAACTACACAATGACATCATCATTACTAGACATTCCTCCTTCCAGATTTCATAGATTGCTGATCTTACGTGTTTATTTCAAATCCCCATCTCCTAAGGAGAGTTGGAGTTAGAGGTCTCCTTTTGATATTCTCCTATCTGTATCCACTGAGTGTAGTCTCTTTTATCCATTCATTCATTACACATTCACTCAGTCTTTTTTAAGTGCAACGTATTGGGCCAAACTGTAGCTACTTTGAAGCCGAAACAGAGTTCTACCCTCAGGAGGGTACAGTGCAATTGGTAAGATAAATTATATGTATAGATAACGCTACTAAAAGGTAGAGATAATAAGATGACAAAGCTCTGTGTAATTTTAAAGATGAGAGAGAAAGAGAGAGAAAGATTCCTTCAGAATGTAGGACCCAGAGAAAGATCACGAAGGAAGTGGTGTTTGGACTGAGTTTTAAAGGCCATGACGTGTACGACTGGGAGAGAACATTCTAAGCAGTGGATAAACAGTGTGGTAGGAAACACCAGAGAATATTTAATCACTTCGGTGCGGCACTCACGGGCCTCGAACCCTTGCGCACAGCCAGCACTCACAGTCCGCACGGTAGTTTGTGTTGTGCATTGACGACGAGTCCGTTTTGCTCTTGTGTGATGAGGAAAGCTTTAAAGCACTGAAAGCTTGTTTTACTTTACAGGCAGCTTTACTTGTCATGTAAATCAGAATAGGTAACATATACATATATGTTTTCATTACGTTATTTTTAAATGTTCACAATTTTATTTTGATAAATGAAAAATTAGAAAAGTCAATTCAAAATTATAGTTTTATTTCATTCATATCATAAAGAAATAAGGCAAGTTTTGGAATATTACCATAAATTTTATTCTTTGGTATGATACATTTCAAAGCATGGGGCTACACATAGGCCAACATTACATTGTTTACAATAGTATCTAGTACTATGCCTTTTATTATTTTTTAAGCATACAATACATCTTCTTAATGGATTTTTCCTTTTAGTTTTATCACTATTGTAAGGTGATGGAAAAATGTCTTTCTCTAAAATGCATGAGATTTTCTTATGCAGTACAAGGGTTGAATTGCCTTGATTTGGAGTACTGTTGCAGAAGTTTTGTTATTAAAGCTAAAGTCGTCGCTCGGCTGTGTGCCTTCATATCATGGTTGTCAGCTAAAGTCGCTGTGGCTGTCGACTATAGTCAACGCTTGTACCGAAGTGGTTAATGAATGGGAAACAGTTTATTTTAACCAAAGAATGGGGTCTGTAAGTGGAAGTATAGGATATAAAACTGAAAGAGTAGCTTAGAGTCAGACAATACCAGGCAACAGAGCTTCGACTTAATTCTAGACTATGGAGCTCCGTGGAAGGTATTTGGGCTGAAAGGAGTGATTTGATCAGAGACAAATGTTTGGGATTAAAGATTCCAACCTATACCACAAACACCATCTGTTTCCATGCAGTTTTGAAGAAATCTACACTATATAGGTATCCCAGTGGCTGTAATTGGCAAACAGAACACATGGGGAATACAGTCCTTTCATTGCTCCTCTTGATGTCCGTGAAACTCTTTAAAATTTCCATGCCAATTTTGAATGCAGGTGATCTCATTTGTTCCTCACCATAAGCCTATGAGGTTTTATCCCTTTCTATAGGCAGTGAGATCCGTGCTCAGAGGTTTGGTGATTGTCATGTGGTCACATAGCTGGTGAGTGATCAAGCAGACTTGGCATCTTCTCCTTTTGGACTCAAGAACTTCCCATGATATGACAGGGTCCCCAGCAAATTGTTCTCATTGTGCTGCTAGCACAAGTCCTGTAAACTATGATGGGCCCTTTTATGTGCAAAGCCTTATAATAGGTAAAGAAGAGATCTCTTATTGCAGAAATGTAAAACTCTTCCCTGGGAAATTGACACTTCTGAAAAATGCAGCTAGATATGCTTTTGTACTCAGGGAATAATCAAGAAAATTCAAATTAGATTAAGGAAAATGTCAAACAAAGCATCGTGTGTTCTAGAAAATTAAGGCTTGGATGGGGACAGATTTTCTATCAGGGCAGGTAAAAAGAAGGGAGCATCATATTCATACTCAAATATACAGAATGATGCAAAATAAATATTCTATTCCATTTGATTGGCTTTTAGGGGCATTTTTAAAAATGCTTGTTTCTCCAAATAACTCCATAAGATAGACAAGGTAAGTGTTATTATTTGCTCTGGAAAATGAGATTATCAGTGCTAATTAATTTGCCCCAAATCATGCTGACACTGAAACGCAACTAGGTTTTGTGGCTCTTAATTCAAAGCCCCTTATACTGCCATTAGATCTACCTCACCCTTGAAGATGTTAGAGATGATTAAACCATGTGTTGTAATAGAATGTATTCACTTTAGGAGATATAATTCACTCCAGTAGTTCTGCATATTCATCAACCACATTTTTTTAAGTTTAACTGGGACAAATCTCTGTTTGGCTTTTGGGACGCACTATCCAAGTCAGAATATAATGCTTAAGAGCAACTTTGCCACTTCTCTCTTTGTTTTGATGTTTTAAAATATTCAAGGTCAATGGTAAGAACTTCCTAAGGGTCCATTTATTGATAGCCATCCTTTAAACAGAGAGAGAGGCAAAGGTGGAGTGGTATATGAAGAGACCAACAAGTACAGTAAATCTTTGGGAAGTTCAATATTACATTCAAGCAGGGGTGGAGGGGAGCAGTCCTTTGCATAAAGCTCTCAGAGCTGGAGTAGAACGAAGGCAGAGGAAAGGGATAGAGCCACAGGTGAGGCTCTTCTAGCATGCAAGGAGAACCCCCATTCCCTGGTGTAGAGTACAATCCTACCAAGGCATCAGTTTCTAAGTTATTAATGAAAATTTTTATAAATTTATTTCTTTTTCATTTCAATAATAATGCATGAATACATTCTTACTCTGAAAACTGTGAACAGGAGAAAGATGGAATAAACATCCCTCTTGACCAGTTCTCAATCTCACTCTCCTCTCCAGAGGGAAACACACTCATCGATTTAGAGCAAATCCGTCCAGAAAGTTGTCTATACATTCACCCATACATTATGTGTGCATTTAGAATTATATAGTTTTGCCTTGATGGTGGACATTTTTTTATGTCTCATTAAATATATTAAGAAGTCAATTACCTTAGGACACTGTGAAAATTTGAGCATTAACCCCATTAACCTGATTTCTATGCCCCATAACTCATTTAAGAGGTGATTAGTGGCCTGCAGCTCTCATATACGTCACACAGCATTGATTTTGTATTCTTAATCATGCCCAAAGAAGCAATCTGGTTCTGCAATTCCAGTTGAACTCCTAAACTGATATCTGGAGGGAAGTGACACATAATATACGAACGAATTCAATTCTGCGAGCAAGTAAATGACCATTAGTGTCAAAATGTAGTCTACTGCCCTGGAGAAAAAGGCTTAGGCATCAGTAGTGGATACCATTGATCTACAGCAAGATCTACGGCAACTTAGGATTGTTCCTGGACAAAACTGGCCCTTATTCTGAGATAAAGAGAAAACAAAATGTTTTAAAGATCTGATTTTAAAAGCCACATCAAACAAAATCTTTAGGACAATAGAAATACCATTTTCACATTCATGTATTCTTCCTGTTGTCAATTAAAATGAGAAAAGAGCTACCCTGGTGTTTTCTCTTCAGGATTTCCAGGAGAGTTTTGATTTGTAGGATGGTATTCAGAATATTGAGCACGGTTACTTTGTGTTCCATTTCTTTGTTATGAATATTCATTGCTGTCACCCTGGCATATGAAGTGATTGTCCCTTGATTCATGATGCACGTGTGGGCAGCAGCCAACACTGAGAAAGTGTCATTTTAGGCCATTTACAAAGGCCCAGCCACCAGAGCAGATTGCTCAGAGGCCATCCACCCACAGTGGACTTCAAGACACCCTGACTGTCTTCTCCGAAGTTAAACTAACCTGCAGCATCTTCTGTAGTAATGAGCAACAATTAGTGAGAACATGTGACATTTCCTTTCATTGACCTGTAAGGGCAGAGAATGACTTCAAATGTGATAGAGGCTTCATACACTTAACTCTGATTTTTTCTCCTGGAATCAGCCTGTCCTTGAATAATACCAGTGTAATATGTGTTAGATAATTGCCCTGGGGTGACAGTTTGATAGAACTTACAGAATGTACCATGAGCCAGTATGCTCTGGAGATGAATTTAGAAGAAATGTGGGACTTGGTGGGGCATGTCTGAACCTGATGTTACATTTTAGTAAAGCAGAATTATGTTCATTTCCAATGACCTGGTGGGATTCACTGTAGAATTTTATTGCGTGCAGACTCACAGACTTCCAGTGCTGTCTCTGAGGAGGAAAAATAGAGTGTAAAACTCTATTACTTGTTGACTTGCTATTTTTCATTAGGCCCACACATCGCAAATTGGGTTTCTGCCACAAAAAGAAGCTCTATACGGTTAGAAAACAGAAAGGCAGTGGGACTTGGTATCCTAAATCCATTGACAATTAAGGTAGAAGCTGGGTTCCAACATTCAGCTGGCCAAGGCCCCTGAAGCTGACTAGATTTACCTCCTTTTCCACTTGTCGTCGTGAGTGGTGTGTGACTCTTGAACAACAGCTTTGAAAGCATCAGCACAACTGGTTTCTTATTTTCCTTTCCAATGGAAAGACAACTCCAGTCTTTCGGGGCTTTTGATAGTTTTTGAAACTATCAAAAGCCCTAAAAAGCTGTCTCCATCTCTCATGATTGAAAACTGGAAGTAAGCAGGCTAGATGAGGACATGACTTGAAGGGAAATGGTGCAAAATGACATTATAAAACAATAAAACTTTACATCTGGAAGGAAACTTGGAGTTCATTCATTCCAAGGAGTTCTCATCCGGTGGGGGTTGAGGGGGCACCTATTATCAAAATCTTGGGCCTGGATAGTTTGAAAATCATCTCCAGGTGGTGTCGAAATGGGACACCATTTCATTTTACCAATGAATGGGACACCATTCATTTTACCAATGGGATTCAGAGATATTGAAAGATTGATTCAATGCCATGCAACGTTTAACAAAGCTAGAATTTGAATCCATGTCATCCATCTCCAAGTCCTATGGTGATTGCATAACATGGAATTTAAAATTCCACATTTTTCTTTCTTATTGATGGTGGATGGGGAGAGCTGAAGAGGAAAAGAAAGAGAGAGGGCTGCTGAACACGTTACAAGAGTACAGAAGCATACAGGCGTCTTTTTTGCCCCACATTTTATTCACTTTGAGACATCAGGTATCCAAGTGTCTTCATAAAACCTCCAAGTTAGATGGATCATCGGTTCACCCCAACACACACACACACAGAGAGAGAGAGAGAGAGAGAGAGAGATACACACATTTTAAACACAAAGGATAGCTAGCAGCAGATTTGAAAAAATTGTTAAAATGATATCACCATATCTCAAGAGCTCTTAGATGTCCCTTCCCGTGGCTGCCATCCAGGATTCAGGTCTTCATCATTCCTGTGACTATGCCACCAGGCCCTCAGTGGTCTTTCTACTTCCAAACACCCCATGGTCTTGACTGTCCTTCACGATATAGCCTAAAGTTTTGTGGTTGTAATCTTGCTCACCTCCCCCATAAACATCAGTGGATCTGATCGTACAGCACACAGAATAAGGACATACCCCTTATGGGGCTTTCTTGTTTCAAGTTGCTTTTGTTGCTTTTTCTTTGGCTTTTTATTCCTTACTTTCCAGGTAATATAAATTTGCTGCCCCCAAACAAGGGCCATGCTTTGGTGACTTAGTGGCTTTGCTCTTATTAATCCTCATGCCCATGAACTCATTATCAAACTCCCCACTGCCATTTACCAAACTTCCACCTTCCCTTCCAAACCCAGCAAGGATGCAGAATGAGACTCATCTCCTCTCATCATCCTTCAACAGTGCCTTTGTAGCCCCCAGGGAGGCACACCAACCCATACTATAATTATTTATGGACATTTCTTACCTAATCTATTTAGATCATAAACTCTGTTGAATTCTCATTTCTCTTAGGACTTATCATTTGCTTTGATATAGGAGATTAGCTGGAGGCATGAATGGTTCAGCAGTGGTCTTATGTAGGCAGAGGAAGAAATTCAGCAGAGGATTTAGCTACCAATAAAAAAGAAAGGGTATCCCATACTAAAATTGAGATTAATCCAGTACCCATACTCTGATAGAAAATAAAGGATGTTAAGATTGAGATGGCATTTCCACATGTTACCAGCTAAAAAAACTTTAATTGTCCACATACATAGAAGTAGCATACCATTCCTTCCCTAAAAAGAGGGAAAAGCAAATAAAATTTTAAAAGCCAGGGCTTAAAGGTGCTCGTTTTAGCTTCCCTTTCAACAAATCCTGGACGGGCAATTTATATCTAGAGGAGATTATTTGCCAAACTTTTTTCCCAAACTGTATATGAGTATTATATATAATATATGAAATATGTATACATGGTGGAATGGCTAAATCAGGCTAATTAGCATATGCATTACCTCACATATGTTTCATTTTTTTCATAGTAAGAACCCTTAAAATTTACTCTCTTAGCAATTTTCAAGTATACAAATACATTTTTATAAACTATAGTCATCATGTTGTACAATAGATCTCTTAAACTTATTCCTCCTATCAAGGAAGAATTTGGTATCTTTTGATCAACATCTCCCCAAGCCCCTCCTATCTACAGATTATCTTTTTTACTTAGGCTCAGGAGGTATAAAATATGAAGTTCTGTATGTGGATGCAAAATATCAAGGTTTAGGGATTTGATGTTTTCAGTGAACACACTGTGAATCATTAGTAGGATGCATTTATTTTTTTAGGGCAGATGTGATTCCGAACTATAGGAAAAGCAATACAATATCTAGAATAAAGGGGGTGGTAGTATACCCCCTCTCCACATGGATCAAACCACATCTGTTCACTCTAAGATTACATTTAGGGTGAAACTTGATGGATTAGGCCCTGGAAGTTATCAGTAAGACTAATGAATGATATTTTAACTCAAATTCTGAGAATTAGAGCCATACTCTGATAAAAGGAATGCCCTTGCTGATGTTTACCTGGTGTTTAGGATAGAGCAAACTCTGATTTTTTATTCTGTTTAGTCCCCCCAATAAGTAGATTCTATTATTATCAAGCCCATTTTACAGATAAGGAAACCAAGATGCAGAGAGACTAAGTATCTGATGCTGAGCTACGTGGTGAGTAGTGGCAGAGCAGGGAGTCACCCCCTTGCATCTGACTTTAAGGCCGGGTTTGCTAACCCAGGCGCTGATACCTATTGTGGCAATTTTGGGTGGAGAAGGAGGAGGGAGAGGGGAGAGGATGGCCAGAGAATTTGGTAGGTGGAATGCAACACGAACCTGCGTGCATCTATAGAAGACAACTTAAAATATTTTCCAACTCCCAGATTCAGGCAGAATTTAATCTACCTCTGAAGGACTAGCCCATTTTAAAGATGGCAGAGAGCACACATGGGCTGAATGGCGTATTTGCAGATAAGAGGTTGTCGTCAATTCCACAGTAAATCTTCCCTTAAACTCCATGTATAGCAGTGCAGATAAGTGACACAATGCATCTGCAAGAGCCAATTGACAAAGAGACACCAGAAAACTGTAGGAAATGCTTCCTCCCTGAGGTCTGGAGTAAGTAAATAACTGGGCACCTTTGGAACAAATTAGGAGTTCCGATCCACTGACATTGTATTGTTTTGCTTTCATTTGATTTTTACCCTGCTAGTTTTTGCTTTTTGTTTTTTGTTTTGTTTCTGTTTTTTCTAATAATTAGTTGTCAATATTTTTAAGTCAGAGTATTTACAGGCTTCTCTTGAAAAGTCCAATCTCCAGCCCTGCTGGCTCTGAATCCACAGGCCAACAGTTCTGTGTTTATAGCAAGTTCCGGTATGGCCTGTTTTAATACGTTGTCATCTGCCCAGCTGTAATTTGGTTACCTGAACTTGGACCCATCCTTTGCGCCAGTGTTAGGAATATTTTTTTTAAGTTGCTAGAGTTCAGTAAATGAGCAAGTCATCATTTTATTCCTGAAACAATTTTGCCTATAGAGACATTAAAAAAACACAACTCAGTAAATCTAAAGGACAACAATATCAAAACAGCTGAGAGCTGAGGTCTTGCATACCAAATTATATAATAGCTTCTGGGTTGCTTTGTAGATACAGGGTAAAGCTTCAACCATACATATTTATGTATCACTGCCAGCCATACACTTCCAGAGGGGTCTTTGCTTGTTCTTTTTAACTTTAATTATTTTTGCTTTTCCAAAGAAGTATCAATCCTAAGGATTCCCTTTATGGAAATTGATCTTAAGTTGTGTTGATTTTACAGCATAAATGTTTGGTATAAAGAAATTTGTCAATAGAGGGATAGGTGGGAAATTTTTTAAATATACGGTAATCAATTTTCAACTGTTGAAGAAGAAACAGAAGAAACGGTATCTTGATAGGCTTATCTCAGGTCAGTGATTTTAAAGTGAATCTTACAACTTTTTTTTTTTTTAAGAAAAGCTATGATTTAATAGACATTTTCTGGGCCAGGACTCCTGTGGATACCATAATTCTGTGCTTTGTTTCCTTGTTAATTTTCTTTCTGACATAGCTAGTAGTGTCAATGTCATTTTAAAAGTAAATTTCAGAAAAAAAGCTTTCTCCTGAAAGGCCTATAACAAAAATTATATTCTTGGGACTACTGTAGTTACTGGCTATTGGAGACTCAAACATTTATCCAGACATAAAGCAAAAATTATTACTCCTAGTAGATATCGAGTAATTTTTTGGTTATAAACTCAAAAAATCCACCAGACTTTATTGAAATTCAGTCAAACGAATCGCCTCAATATCGCAGAAGGCAAGGATAGAACGCAGGATGTCATTGTTTATATCAAGAATAGATACAATGCAGCTTGACTCATTAACTATGGTATAAATGTGTCCTGGTGTTTCCAACGGCATGCACAGAACACAGTTCTGAACATTCTTGGTCCAACAGGATTAAAAATAATTTGACCATCTACAAATAATTTTACCAAACTATAGTTACAGTAGAGTTAGAGCTTTCAAAATAAATTACTCCATTTTCACCTTGGAATCTCTGAGGCTTAGATGGGTTTTTTAACAATTTATGGAACTTTAAGCAATTTTAAGAAAAGGGATTGAATGCTCATTTCAGCTGATTATATAAAAAAGTGATGATGGATAAATGGTCTTTTAAAAATCAACATCTGTTCCCTATGTATCCTCTAGTTATATTTGCTTAGTTTACAATTCAGGCAAAATCGGGGCTGTTTTTAGCAAAGCCGACACATCAATGGAGGAAGACACTGAATACCATTCTGATTTTTCGTATTTACTTTGGTGTCCCGGCATTCTCCATTACTGGTGATGATTCAAGTCTCATTGTAGCACAGAGATAAGACCAACAGCTACCTTCTTCCATCTACAGATGCTTGCTATATTATAGGTGCACTACATGCCTGGGATTAAGTCCTAAAACAAACTTCAGATCCTGACTGCTTATAGAGATTGATGACTTCATCTCTTTGAATACTGGAAAAATTGTCCTGAGACACACTATGATAAAATTCAGATGATAAATAAAACATAAAAAATACAGACATTTGTATTGATATTCATTGTGTGGAAAAAGAAAAATTATTAAAATAGTTTGACATTTTTTCCTATTCTAAGTTAGTTAAAAACATAAGTTTTTGAAGCAGGTCGATATTGACAGGATCAAAGAGGCTTCTCCTTTTACTAGCTGTGAGACTTTGGGCAAGTTGTTCCCTTAGTTTCCTTGCCTTTAAAATGAGATAATAACAGTAGCTTCCTCATATGGTATTTGGAAAAAAATGCTCTTAGTAAGTTCCCAGTAAATGTTAACTATTCTTGTTAATATTTTATATAATTGTAGGTAAAATTGGTATCTTCACCTAATGAACCCTGGTTTTCTTATTAAAATGTATCTACTCCCTTTTTTACACTTGGCATACCCTTTTAATATAAATATGTTTAAATTCCTGGAAAAATACCTAATACATAATTGGCCCTTGAACAATGTGAGAGTTAGGGGCACTTACCCCCTTAACAATCAAATCCATGTATAACTTTCAACACCCCAAAAACTTACCTACTCATAGCCTACTTTTGACCTGAAGCCTTTAGTAAACAATTAACACACATTCTGTAAATGTATGTATTACATACTATATTCTGACAATAAAGCAAGCTAGAGAAAAGAAAATGTTAAGAAAATTGTAAGTGGGTGAAAGTATATTTCCTGTGCATTAAGTGGAAGTGGATCACCATAAAGGTCTTCATCCTCGTCATTTTCACATTGAGTAGGCTGAGGAGGAGGAGGAGGAGGAAGAGGAGGGGTTGGTCTTGCTGTCTCAGGGGTGGCAGAGGTGGGAGAGAATCCGAGTGTCAGTGGACCCACACACTTCAAACCTGTGTTGGTCAAGGGTCAACTGTGTAGTCTTTTCAAAAATGTCATGTCATTTGCTGGGAAATCTATTATAACCAGTAGGTTTATGGAGAGTAGGTTTCCAATTATGGGATATGCCAGCTTCTAACAATATCATTTGCTGTATGTTATCATTGGTAAGAGATAAAAAATATTCATTTAATGTTGTAACATGAAGTGGTTCTGTCGCCCCACATATTATATCAAGCAGGAGAAAAATAAGTTCTGGCCGTGACACAGGTACCATTTTTATATCTATTAGAAACCCTAAGATTCAGGCCTTCTATCCCAAAAGACAGTGAAGCTCCAAAAAAAGTGAATAAACCAAATTTGGCCTGGCTTAGGAAAAATGATATTGATAGGAAAACTCACTTCTACTACTTTCCGGTGAAGTACAGGAAATGAATTGCATGAATGAAAAAAATACTTCATTTTGAAGAGTAATGGCAACGTAGCAGATTTAATCCTTGGTCTCAGAAATTAAAGAAAATTTAAAGACAGCAATCTAGTGCTTTTTAAAAGTCTTCATTAAGAAACAATTAGCCATTTAAGTTAGAATTTTCATCACTCTGTAAGATCCTGAAAATTCTAAGAAAAAATAACATTTTTTAGTGTTTTTATGCCATCTTCCAATATTATCTGGCAGGAGTAGGCGAAATCCTAGAAAAAGAGGCTTAAGCTTCTTACTTTCCCCACTCTCATTGAAAAGAAACTATTTCATATAATACAATTGTCTGACAAATGAAAATGAGGTTTTTAAGAATCCAGATTTGGCCATGTTTGATTAAAACCCTTCCTGAAACATATTAGACACCTACAGCCCTTTCCAAATAGGAAATAAATAGCAACACTTGACACCTTCTTAGGGACCCAGGAGCATCGAAATGTACTTATGGAAGCAGCATGTGCTGTTCTCAGCAGTGGCCTAGAACTTGATTTATAGAAAGTGTCGCAGCCATCTGCTTGCCTAGTGACTATTCATTTGTTTCTTTTCCATAAAGCTGTATGAGAAAGGGATAGTTTCCTTGCCTCTAGGGATAACTTTCTATAAAAAGCAGTTTCTAAAGGAAAGGCTTTCTTCCAAATGGCTTCCCTGCCATCTAGTAGACCTGGGCTTCTCGAAGTGACCAACAGCAGTGGCAGGGAGGAGCTTGCTCAGAGATGCAGACTGGCACGTCCCACCCCAGACCTGCTCGATCAGAGTCTGGATTTTAACAAAATCCCTGGCTGATTTCCTGGCATTGTGAAGCTTAAGAAGTGCTGATCTAGATAATCTTCTTCTTCCCTGCCATCCTTACTGTCCTTCAATTTATCAGCAGAAACGTGATCAACAGCTCCAATTCCACTCCAAGGAACTTTCTCCTCTTCTTATTTACACTGGGTTTGTTGAAAGGGTATAAAGGAAATGTTTCCTGCAAGGAATCATGCTAGAGTATTTTGGGAAATGCTTTTGTTTTTTTTTTAAACCTATGTTTGACATACATAATGAGTGAGATGTACACCATCTAGGGGATGGTCATGCTGGAAACTCAGACTTGTGGGGGGAGTGGGGGAAAGGGCATTTATTGAAACCTTAAAATCTGTACCCCTATAATATGCCGAAATAAAAAAATAAAATAAAATACCTAAAAAAAAAATAAAAATAAATAAATAAAACCTATGTTTGTTTCATAAAAGGGAGGTAAAGAAAAAAAGACAGTCTGATGAATTTGAATAAAACAGGGAATTAGGCAGTGCCCTTAACTGTGATGTACACTTGGTCTAGTCATTTATAACTCTGAGCCTGTGACCCCCTCTGGAAAATTCTAAAGTCACTTCCATTATAAAGGTCATGGTGATGTACTTGTGCCATGTGTAACAATCAGGCGTTTTTGTCCAAATCCTCAATTACTATGTTCTTTGAATAAAATGTCAGATAGAAGTGATACCATGTCCTCCCAGAGAAGGGGTTTTTCATTTGCAGCAAGACCCAGGTCTCCGGACTCAGGGTTCAGACCCACCACGCCCATATACAGCTTAGTGAATAGTGTGTGAATGAATAATGTACATAAAATTTTGGATTATGAGCAGCCAATCTAAATCTTTCCAGTTGCCTGTATTCTATCAATATTCTTCAGATACTCCAGGATTATTCAGCAAACACTTTTCAATTCATGACATAAAATATTTTCAAGACATTAACTTAAAATGAAAATGGTTTACACTTGACAGTATTCCTACAGAAAATTCATCCATCATTGTGTACATTCTAATTTATGTATTGATATGGTGATTTTTACTTGTATCTTTTTCCCTCAATCTCCCTCATAAAAAATTAATATATTCTGTCATGGTTTTACGGACTATCATACTTTTGTTTTCTGTGTTCAAGTGAATTTATTATTTTACTTTTATTATTTTTTTCTTTCTATTTTTTGAAGTTTTATCTTTGCTCTTTTTTCAACTTCTTAAATCAAATGCTAAGATGTTTATTTGTTTCTCTTAGTATAGGGAAACTATTCATCATGAAAAATTAATCTCTCAATGAAACTTCGGTCTCATCCCATGAATTTTTATTTATAAATACATATTTTATTTAAATATTCTCTCTATGACCAAATGAATATTTGGGGTAGTATTTTTTTGATATCTAAAGAGTTAGAATTTTAATATAATTTTATTATAAATTTCTAGTTTTATTAGAATAAATTTAATGGTAGATTCTGTTGTAAAATGTATTTTTTTTAATT
>VSMD01107510.1:0-52849 GCA_008750895.1 Mirza zaza
GCCTCAGCCTCCCAAGTAGCTGGGACTACAGGCATGTGCCACCATGCCCGACTAATTTTTTTTTTCTATATATATTAGTTGGCCAATTAATTTCTTTCTATTTATAGTAGAGATGGGGGTCTCGCTCTTGCTCAGGCTGGTCTCGAACTCCTGAGCTCAAACGATCCGCCCACCTTGGCCTCCCAGAGAGCTAGGATTACAGGCGTGAGCCACCGTGCCAGGCTCTTTTTTTTTTTTTTTTTTGAGACAGAGTCTCGCTTTGTTGCCCAGGCTAGAGTGAGTGCTGTGGCGTCAGCCTAGCTCACAGCAACCTCGAACTCCTGGGCTCAAGTGATCTTTCTGCCTCAGCCTCCCAAATAGCCGGGACTACAGGCATGCGGCACCATCCCCGACTAATTTTTTCTATGTATATTAGTTGGCCAATTAATTTCTTTCTATTTATAGTAGAGCCGGGGGTCTCGCTCTTGCTCAGGCTTATTTCTAACTCCCGACCTCGAGCAATCCGCCCGCCTCAGCCTCCCAGAGTGCTAGGATTACAGGCGTTAGCTACTGTGCCCAGCCTCAGCACCCCCTCTGATACCCACAGCAGCACCTGGGTTTGGGCCTGGGCAGGAGCCTAGCCTGCCAGGAAGAAAATGAACACAGGCTGTGCACCATGTGCCAGGCTCCCAGGCTGGCTCCTGCCACCTGCTTCTCATTGTACAGTCAGCAGCTGAACAGCAAAGGGTGGAGGGTCCCACAGTTCCAGTGCGAAGGGCTGTGCCTCTTGCAGTGGGCGACAGCTCTCAGCATCCTGAGAAGAAAGAAGCCACTACTTATCTCCCTACCCTCATACTTGCCCAAGCCCAGCATATGTCTGTCTCGACTGCTCGGGGGCTCAAACCAACTGTTCTTGCTGCCCTGTACCCCTCTCTAGTGTCCTCAACTCTAGCCCAGCCAGCTGCCATAGGTCAGCTTCTTCAGAAACAGAGACTGAGATGGAGTTTGAAGGGCCAGATGCTTATTAGGGACTGTAACAGTTTGCTAGGGCTATTGTAACAAAGTACCACAAACTAAGTGTCTTAACAGAAATGTCTGGTTTAATGATTCTGGAGGCCAGAAATCTGAGATCAAGGTGTTGCCAAGGTTGGTTCCTTCTGAGGCTGCAAGGCAGAATCTGTTCTTGGGCTCTCTCCAGTTCCTGGTGGGTGTTAGCAATCCTTGGCATTCCCTGGCTGATAGAAGCATCACCCTGACCTCTGTCTTCATCTTCATGTGGAGTTCTCCCCCCTGCAAGTATGTCTGTCTCTAAATTTCCCCTTTTTATAAGGACACCAGTCATGCTGCATTAGGGCCCACCCTAATGACCTCATTTTAACTTCATTATCTCTGAAAAGACCCAATCTCCAAATAAGATCACATTCTGAGTTATTGGAGGTGAGGACTCCCACATCTTTTTTTTAAAACTAATAATTTTTTTTTGAGACAGGGTCTTGCCATTGCTTGGGCTACAGTGCAGTGGCATCGTCATAGCTCACTGCAACCTCAAACTCCTAGGCTCAAATGATGCTCCTGCCTCAACCTCCTGAGTTGCTGGGACTACAGGTACACACCACCATGCCCTGCTAATTTTATTTTATTTTATTTTTTTTTGAGACAGAGTTTCACTTTATTGCCCAGGCTAGAGTGAGTGCCGTGGCGTCAGCCTAGCTCACAGCAACCTCAAACTCCTGGGCTCAGCTCAAGCAATCCTGTTGCCTCAGCCTCCCAAGTAGCTGGGACTACAGGCATGTGCCACCATGCCCGGCTAATTTTTTCTATATATATTTTAGTTGGCCAATTAATTTCTTTCTGTTTATAGTAGAGATGGTGTCTCGCTCTTGCTCAGGCTGGTCTTGAACTCCTGAGCTCAAACGATCCGCCCACCTCGGCCTCCCAAAGAGCTAGGATTACAGGCTTGAGCCACCGTGCCCGGCCTAATTTTATTTTTTTTGAGACACAGTCTCACTTTGTTGCCAGGGCTAGAGTGCCGTGGCATCAGCCTAGCTCACAGCAACCTCAAACTCCTGGGCTCAAGTAATCCTTCTGCCTCAGCCTCCCGAGTAGCTGGGACTACAGGCATACACCACCATGCCTGGCTAATTTTTTCTATATATTTTTAGTTGTCCAAGTAATTTCTTTCTATCTTTAGCAGAGATGGGGTCTCGCTCTTGCTCAGGCTGGTCTCGAACTCCTGAGCTCAAATGATCCACCTACCTCGGCCTCCCAGAGTTCTAGGATTACAGGTGTGAGTCACTGTGCCCGGCCTTGCTCCACTAATTAAAAAAAAATTTTTTTTTGTAAAGATGGGGTCCCACTATGTTACTCAGGCTTGTCTCAAACTCCTGGCTTCAAGCAATCTTCCTGCCTTGGCATCCCGAAGTGTGAGCTATGTTGCCTGCCTAAAGTTTGTAAAAACTTTAATTTTTACAGCAGGTTTAGGTTCACAAATTGAGCAAAAAGTACAGAGAGTTCCCATACACCTCCTGTCCACCCCCTACATCCTCCCCCATCATGAACATTTCCCAGGAGACTAGTACATTTGTTATAATCAAGGAGCCTACAATGACACATTATCACTGAAAATTCAGTTTATATCATGGTTCACTCATGGTGTTGTACATTCTGTGGGTTTTGACAAATATGTAATGATATGTATCTACTGTTATAGTATCATACAGAATAGTTTCACTTTCCTAGAAATCTGTGTTCTGCCTATTCATCTTTCCTCTCTGCCCCCAGCAACACTTATCTTTTAACTGTGTCCATAGTTTTGCCTCTTCTAGAATGTCATATAGTTGGAATCATACAGTATGTGGAACTGAGCCTTTGTACCCCACTCCCTCAGTCACTAGATGTGGCTGTGCAGGGAAGGGCATAACCTGGGGTGAAGTGGCTCTGCAGTGGAGGCAGACCCTGTAGGAGGTGGCAGTTAGAGGCCAAGCAGCAGCAAGGCCCTTATCAAGGGGAACCAGAGTGGCACTTTTTTTTTTTATTTCGGCATATTATGGGGGGTACAGATTTTAAGGTTTCAATAAATGCCCTTTCCCCTCGGCACATTTTTATAGAACTATAGAAATGATCCCTGAAAGTACAGTCTTTGGAAGGTGCATTTTAACAAGGATTCTGTCCTTGACCTAACTCTAGCCAGGCTCCTCCGAGCCCTTGTCTCCACTAGATCTCCAGCTTGGCCTATTAAGACTTGCAAAAACACTAACGTAGTTTCTAATAGTTCAAAGCCTCATTCTTAGGATGTCCTCAGCCTCCCTTAAAGTGCCTGGGAAAACCCAAGGCTGCCAAAAGGAAACTTATTTGTTGCAGCAACACCTGGAGATAGGTCCTCCCCACCCCCCCCAAGGAGGGTAGGAGCCTAACTTCCATCAGCTCCAGTTAGTAAACTCAGATGGGTTTCACACGGACCAACCCCCTCCCCTCTTTTTATCTCCTTTCTCTCCTGGACTCTGCTGGGCCTCTCGGCACTTCCATTCTCCCTTGCACGCGCAGCCACCCTGAGCCAAGCAGAGCTGAACTCAGTTCGTGCTGGGCGCTTTCCTCCACTGCAAAAGTATATTGCTAAGGCAAATCCATCCTTACCACTTCAGCCAGTGTCCGCACTACCTCTGCCATTCTCCGTGCCCGTGTCCACCACACCCGCCCGCCGTCCTCACCGCTCCGAGCCGTCTCCCGGAGCTGCACCCTGAACGCGCCGGCGCGCCCGCCCCGCCGCCGCGGCGTGGCACCCGCAGCCTGGCCTGGACTCGTCCCCGGACAGGGAGGGTCTGCGAGGCCTGCCTGCCTACCCCGCGCCGGCGGGACCCTCGCACCCTGGAGACACTCCTCACGGGCCTGTCTCTCTGCTGAGTTGTTCCGGACCCTCGGGCCGGCTCAGTAGCGTGGGTGCGGGGCGGCGGAGGAGGTGGAAAGGACCCCAGGCCCGCGCGTGGGGCCCACCCCGCCGACCCCGCGCCCGCGCGCCCACGCCTCAGCGGCGCGGCTCCGGGCGGCGATTGGGCGCGCGACCGTGACGTCACCGCGCGCGGCTCCGGGGGCCTTGGACCAGGCCGGGCGCGCGCCGGCGAGTAGCGGGAGCAGGGCGCGTGCCCTGCGCTCTTCCCAGGCGCGCGCAGGTCCCGCGGCCGGCCCCGCCCGCGCGGCCCCGGCGAGGATTTGAAAAACCCGGTCCGCGGGCCCCGCGAGCGCGGCAGCCAATCAGCGGCGCGCACTTTTCCCGCGGCTTCTGAGAGCGGCGGCAGCCCCGGCGGCGGCGGCGGCGGCGGCGGGCGGGAGGCGCGGGGGCGGGGTCGGCGCCGCGCGCGGAGAGCCTCGGCCTGGCCGCGCTGCGCCCGCCGCCGCCCCCTCCCCGCCGCGGCCCTCCTGCCACAGGCCCCGGCCCGGCCTCTGCCCAGCTGCCGGAGCCGCTGCGCCCGGAGGATGCGACGCACCACAGGTCACTGGGGCCGCCAACGGCCCGGCGGGGGCCTGAGGGGGCGGCGGTGAGGCCCGCGGAGGCCTGAGGGCCGGGAGGACTGGGGAGGACTCGGGAGGACCGCGGAGGGCCGGCAGGATTGCGGACGGTGGGAAGGGCCGGGAGGCCCGGCGAGGCCTGAGGTGCCGGCCAAGAGAAGCGAGGTCCAGTGTAGGCCGGCGGCCTGAGGGGTCGGGAGTTGCGAGGAGGGCCGGGAGGGCGGCGGAGGCCGGGCCGCTGGGAGGATCAGCAGGGGAGGGCGGCGGCTAACGGGGCCGGCGGGTGCGGCCATGTTGGGCCCAGCGGGGCCCGGCGGCTGCACCTGTGCCGGCCCGGTCAGGGCGGCCGCCTTTGTTCCTGCGGCGCCGAGCGGGCCGGGCCGGCCTTTGTGCGGCGCCTCGGGGCCCGGGCGGCCGCGGTGGGAGGGGCAGGTCGGGGGTCCCAGGGCCAGCGTCCGGCCAGGGGTCGGGCCGAGGGGCCGCTTTTTGTTTGCAGAAGGTGTCCGGCGTTGACACTCGCGGCGCCTGGACCGTTGGTCAGCGCGGGCGCGCCCCCGGGGCACCGGGCCGCGGTCCGGGCCTTGGCAGGTGGAGGCGCGGGTGGGCCGGGCGTGGGGACCCTGAACCAAAGGCTGTTGGCCTCCGCTCAGGATGCTCCCCTTGCTCCCAGGCTGCAGACCGATAGTCCTTGAAGCCTGAGGACACGTAGGGATGGAACCTGGGGACTGAATGGCTGGTTTCTTCACATTTACAGGAACAGTGGTTTAAAATCTCAGCATTTAAAAGCTGCTAGTCTTGAGTTTCCATAAAAAGAAAATGGATGAGGATATCGTATAGGATCCATTGCAGCGCCAATTTTTCCTTTCTGTGCCCAGGATGGGGTTTGACATTCAAGTTGAAACTTAGTATCAAAACTGATGTTCTGACATTAATCATTTTTAGGTAAATAATTGGGGGTGTATGTGTGTGTTTTAACAGACCTTGTGAAGAGAGGACTAATTGATAAGGAATGAGTTGAAACCTAGGTTAGGGAAAGTTCTTCAGTACTGCCAGCCCACTTTGAGACTTTCAAGTGTTGATTTTTAAATGAATTAAATAACAATATCACCCATGGATTATATTGGCTATGTTTTATGTATTTTTAATAAGATTATCAACGTGAAAATAAGTTAGGAGCCATCCCATTTGTGAAGCTGGGACTTTATTTTTCCAAGTGTCCCAGTTACATATTTAAATGTGGTGAGAGCAACAATATTAAAAAAGAACAATTCCAAATAACATGAAGGAGACAAGTTCTGTGAGCACAACCTTTCCTTGTGGACTTGATGCATGGCTCTTTACTTCCCACAGCCGATGGTAGTTCAAATCTAAACTGCTGACTGAAAATGGAGAGGACTCATACTTGAAGCATGATTACTTTGAGTCATTTCCTTTTCTTTCCTTCCATTTTCTCAGCCACCCAGCAGCCTTCAGTTTTGGGCTGATAGTTGTTCAAATGAGGATTTACTGCACTGTTCTGAGTTTGTGTTAAGCCTTTGTGAAGAACTTGGATCTCTTCAGTATAAAAATCCTCCCCTCCTGACTGTATTAGAGCCAGATAGGCTGACCTGTGATTCCAGGGGTAAACATTCCATTTTAAGAGTATCAAATAATTTTATTAATGTCAAAAAGTAGATAGATAATTTATCAAATATATATTCATATGTAACATGCAAACCAATATAACTTGAAACTTGTGGAGATATACAGAGCAAAACAAAAAGGTAAACAGGTTGTAGGTGTGTCTGTTAGGTTTGTTTTTATGCAACTAATTTATACAGGGCTATTAAACTAGTACCTCTAGAAATGTGAGCACCAAATGAAGAATAAGGCAGAATTTCAGAATGAGTCAGGAATTATAGACCCTGTGGGTTAAGGGGAGTGGTTGCGTGCAGTCTTCAGACTGTCCCCTCCTAGAAATAGTCAAACCTTAAAAGATTTATTTACGTGGCAGAATGTGAACTAACTAGTTGCTTCCTTTTTTTACAGCTTGAAGATTCAGTGTAAAACATATAAAAGTAGGTGGAATTAGACTTACTAAGAAAGTACTGGTGAAAGGATAGAAAACACTGTGTGTGTGTGTGCGCTCGCTATGTGAACTGTAGGTTTTCTCTTCACTAAATAAAAGCACATATAAAAGGATGTTCTAAGATGGTGCTGAAGTTCATAATCCAAACTAATTTTGCCCTGTACTTTTTATTTACTTATTTTTAGAGATGGATTCTTGCTGTGTTGCCCATGCTGGAGTGCAGTGGCTATTCACAGGTGCAATTGTAGTATACCATAGCCCTGACCTCCTGGGCTCAAGTGATCCTTCTGCCTCAGCGTCCAGAGTAGCTGGGACTTCAGGTGCATGCCACTACACCCAAGTCTACACTGTCCTTTTTAATTGAGCAAATGGGCAAATAACCTTTCTAAGTAAATGCTTTAATTAATTAGTGGGAACTGAAGACATATGGCTTTGTATTCATTCTGGTATAGTTTTTTTGTTTTTCCTTTGGTGGACTGCTCATGGCCATAGAATGCATACAACTTTGGATAAGCATCTTAGTCTCCTGATCCTCACTCTCCTTTTTTGCCTGGCTGTAGTAAATGTGTCCTTGTTCTCCAAATATGTGGTACCCTGTCCTGACTCTAGGCCTTTATGTGGGCAGTTGTTGAGTATGGACCACCACTAGTTCTCCCTTTTTGAGCATAATGCACACCCTTTTATTGGCACATGTTACTTTTCTCTCCTATTGGGTTAACTCTTGGAGGGAGGCCTCTGTCATTGCCTTGGGCAGCCTGGCCTATGCTGGTGCCTTATGGCGGGCACTCAGTAAATGCTGAATAAATGGGCATATATGGCTTAGGGTAAACAAAACTCATTTTAAGCCAGTATCTGGTGTGTTTGCTTCTTTTTTGTGTCATGTTGGAGCAGAAAGGGACTCTCTTGGGGAAGAAGCTGAGTATAGAATGGAAGAGGCTGAGCTAAGGTCACTCTGTTTTAATTGGGGAGCCAGGACTTTTTGTCAGGCGGGGCAGTTTCCTTTGCTTACCATAGCTAATGCAAATGTTGAATGAAAGTTAGCTATGAAGCATTCTAAACACCTAAGTACAACAAATAATAGAACAGACCTGTACCTAGCACCAAGATGGAACAAGAGTTTCTTTTTTTTTTTTTTTTTTATTTCAGCATATTATGGGGGTACAAATTTTAAGGTTTCAATAAATGCCCTTCCCCCCCTCCCCCCACAAGACTGAGTTTCCAGCATGACCATCCCCCAGATGGTGCACATCTCACTCATTATGTATGTATATACCCGCCCTCCTACCCCCTCCCTGGAACAAGAGTTTCTACTGTACCTGATTGCCGCTTTCTCTCTGGGCGAGGTAAAGAGAATATTAAGTATATAAAATACAAAAGAAAGAGGTAACCTGGAAACTACAGAGCATTAGGCTCATGTTTGCAAATTGTCTTATTTTTTTTTTAAAACCAGGGTCTTGCTGTGTTAGCCAGGCTGGAGTGCAGTGGTATAATCATAATTCACTGTAACCTTGAACTCCTAGGCTCATGCAGTCTTCTGCCTCAGCCTATCAAGTAGCTGGGACTACAGGCACAAGCCACTACATCTGGCTAATTTTTAAACAGATTTTTTTGTAGAGATGGAATCTTGCTATGTTGAGCAGGCTGGTCTTGAACTCTTGGGCTCCCAAAGTGCTGGGATTATAGGTGTGAACCACTGCGCCCAGCCTGCCTTTTTTTCCATAGCACTTATCCTCCGACATTCCATGTGTCTTCCTGACTACATTGAGTCATCTGTGAAGGCAGGGACTTTTCTTCTTTGGCTTTGATTATTGTTATATCTTCAGTGCCTGGAACATTATCTGATTGTGTGTCAGGCATTCAGTGATTATTTGAATGAATGAGCCCTCAATACTTTGTGTGATGTGTGGGAATAATATGTCCCAGAAGAGGTATGAATAAAGGGGAGTGATGTGAGCATATTTGCCCTGGTGTGAGGCTGGAAAGGTAGAGGGCCGGGGGCTGGTGGCAGAGTTCAGGGAGGAGGCCCATGGACTACTATCAGGGCCAGAGGACCATGGCTTCACCAACGCATAAGAAGTGGGGGTGAGCAAGAGTGGACAGATGGAAGGGAGGGAGCTGAGGCAACATTGACAGGGCTGGGTGATTCCAGTATTTATGATCTGAAAGATTAATTAATTGGTGGTACAATTTTTACCTCACTGTGAACTAGTGAAAGGGAAGGGAGGGTGTCATTGTTTCTGATTTATCTCTGTTCCTTCCAGAAGGAAGCTCTGATCTGATCTACCTGCCTAAAATGTGTCCATAGTGCTTCACTGTTGGCCTAGAAGAGGAAACCCTAGATCTTGAGCATGGCATGTGGTTTCTGCCTCTTTCTAGCCCCTTCATTGGCTAGTCCCTTTTGGTTGCACTAAGACCTTGCTGTCATGATGCTTGTAACTCTTGTGAAGAGCTGTGCTCTGTCCTACGTATCTTTGCATGTGTTATTGCTTCTTCCTGAGTTGCCTTGTTTTGTGTCGCCACAGTGCTTTTATGGCTCAGCCTTCATCTCTGTGAAGCCTTTCCCTATTTCCACCAGTGTTGCAGACCCTGCGCCTGTGGCACTCGATGCATTTTTGCTCCCCTAAGTTTGTCACGCCCTTGTGAATGCTAGGCCTGTTACGATAGCACATTGCATAGGCTCTTGCCCCCTTCTCTTCTCCAGGTTGTGACTTTTTCAAGATGAGGACCTTCTGACTTGTCTTTAGTGCCTGAATGTAGAAGGCACTCAGTTAATAAGTAGAGATAGCTTTTGGATATTATTCTGTTTTCCTGAGGATTTTTATTTTATAAAAATGTAAATTCTAGAGTTTTATTAAAATGTGTTAGAAATAGGAAGTTTCTGTGTTGCTTCCTCCAAAAGATTTGAAGTTGGTGCTATCTGTGTAGAGCTTTGCTGTATACATCTTTGAGCAGTGAATCTTATTTACTGTATCTCATTGAATCCTCAGCACGAAATTGAATCCCAAAATATTAAGTCACTGGCCCAAAATTACAAGTCTGTATGTGTTGGAGTTAGAACTCCTGCAGGGCCTGACCTCTGGTTCTGTACCCTGGCAACTTAACTGTTCTGCCGCTCTGGGAAGATTTTAACATATAACTGTCTATATGTGGATGGAAGGGTGGGCAGTTCTATTTTTGCCATTTGGTGTGGCACTGTGGCATTTCCTCATTCCCTGAGTGTCAGCTGTATGCCAGTGATGAGCTAAGCCTATCCTTGGTCCCAAGAATGTTATAAACCTGAGACAGGATGAAACGGGGGGAAGAGTGAAAAAAAGATCATATCTTTGAAAAACCTGCAAATAATCTCACCAGAAAGATCCAACCTTTGATCAAGCTTCCATGTTTAACAGCCAATTTATAGGAAATTCAGTCAGGAGAGGAACAGGCTAAACTACACCACAGGGTTGCCATTGGCAACACTCAGAACATGGGAAACAACAAGACCTGTAACCTGTTCTTTTCAACAAGTTAAAAAAAAAGGGGGACTAGATGACAAGAGATTGAGGCATAGTGACTAACTGTGGCAGTAGTGTCAGGCCAGTTGTCCGAGACATGACTGAATACCACTTACGATATTTGAGGCAATTAGAATTTGGAACACTGACTACATTTGTTACTAAGAAATTATTATTATTTTTTAGCTGTGATAGTGGTTTTTTTTTATGTTTAAGAAAATAATTCCTACTCTTTGGGGATGTATGTAGACATTTACTGATGAAATGATACATCATCTGGAATTTGCTTCACAATCCCGTGAAAGAGGGAGTGGGCGAGTGTGTGGTTAGATCAGGATTGGCCCAGGTTGAGGGTAGTATGGGTACATGGGCTCTAACTATTCTGTTCATCTTTGTGTATTTAGGGTTCCCCATCACAAAAAGCAAGTAATAAAGGAATGTACATCTAGTAGGGAGGTTATACCTAATAGGGTGTCAGAAAAGACTTCCTGATGAGACTGACATTAGAGCAGAGAACAGAGAGGGGTGTGAATGTCAGGCAGAAGGAAAGCCTGTGCATAGGAGTGAGAGCAGCAGAAAGAAGCCTGGGGTGGCTGGAGCTGGGGTGGGAGTAGTGTCAGGCAAGTCAGGCAGAAGGAAAGCTTGTGCAGAGGAGTGAGAGCAGCAGGAAGAAGCCTGGGGGCTGGAGCTGGGGTGGGAGTAGTGTCAGGCAAGTTCTTTTAGCTCTATTAAGTATTTGCATCCTAAGAAAAATGTGAAGCCCTTGAAGATCCCCATTTAAAATTTAAGGGGTGGGGGAGTACAGCATGGATTCTTTTGCTTTGGAAAGTATATTCCTCTGTAGTTTGAATTGGTGGTAGGAGAGGATTAGGGAAGAGTGTGTACAGCAAGCCAATTTGCACTCTGTTCAGGTTAAAATCTTTCCATTGTTTCTGCTTTGAGTGCCTGATACGATTGAATATCCCTGTCTCCTTGAAATTTGGTGTGGCCTGTGATTTGCTTTCGCCAGTGAAAAGTGACATGTCACTTCTGAGGGGAAGCTCTAAGAGACATGTGCTTTCTCATTTTCCCTTTTTCCTGTGGAAACACATGGCTATGTACCATAAGCAAGAAAGAAACCTTTGAATTAAGCCACGCTGCACCATAATTGGTCCAGTGGGTTTTGTTTGTTTGTTTTTTGAGACAGAGCCTCACTCTGTCACCCTGGCTAGAGTGCTGTGACATCAGCCTACCTCACAGTAGCCTCAGACTCCTGGGCTCAAGTGATCCTCCTGCCTCAGCCTCCCAGTAGCTGGGACTACAGGCATGTGCCACCATGCCCGGCTGATTTTTTCTATATATTTTTAGCTGGTTAATTAATTTCTTTCTATTTATAGTAGAGACGGGGTCTCGCTCTTGCTCAGGCTAGTTTCGAATTCCTGACCTTGAGGGATCCTCACACCTCGGCCTCTCAGAGAGCTAGGATTACAGGCGTGAGCCACCATGCTCGGCCGGTCCATTGGTCCTTAAAGTCTGGTACCCAGGCTGGCAGTGTCAATCTCCCAGGAACTTGTTAGAAATGCAGATTCTCAAGTCCTGCCCTAGACCTATTAAGTCCCAAGCTCTGGGGTGGGGCCTGGCAGTCTGTTCTAAAGCTCTTCATGGATTCTGTTTTTTTATTTGTTTGTTTTGTTTTTGAGACAGAGTCTCACTCTGTTGCCTGGGCTAGAGTGCCGTGGCATTAGCCTAGTTCACAGCAACCTCCAACTCCTGGGCTCAAGCAATCCTCCTGCCTCAACCTCCCGAGTAGCTGGGACTACAGGCATGTGCCGCCATGCCCGACTAATTTTTTTCTATATATATTAGTTGGCCAATTAATTTCTTTCTATTTATAGTAGAGATGGGGTCTCGCTCTTGCTCAGGCTGGTCTCGAACTCCTGAGCTCAAACGATCCGCCCACCATGGCCTCCCAGAGAGCTAGGATTACAGGCTTGAGCCACCGTGCCCCGCCGAGTTATTTCTTTTTAAGTTTATCTTCTGTTTCTTTTTAGAACTCCTATTATGTACTTATTTTGTTGACACAATCTTCAGATTTACTTCTTTTTCTCTCCTATATTTTTCTTTTCATTCCTATTTCTCTCCATTTTTCTACCTCCTTTCATTTCCCTTTTCTTTCTTCCCTTCCTTCCTTTCCTCCTTTTCTTCCTTCTTTCCTGTCTCCCTTCTTTCTGACTTTCTCCTTCTCCTTTTGGCAAAATTGTAGGAGGTACATATTAAAAATACCTGGCTATCTCTTTTTGTTCCCTTAGCAGTTATGGAATGCTATTATAAAGAGTGCTGTAATTTTTAATTATTTTGGAAACATTTTTATATTTTCATACTGTTTCTTTAAAAATCTAAATGAAACCTATTTTAAATTTTATTAATTTTTTTTTTATTTTTTTTTTTAAGAGAGACAAGGTTTCTCGCTCTGTTACCCAGACTGGAGTGCAGTGGTGCAATCATAGCTCACTGTATCCTCAAATTCCTGGGTTCAAGTGATCCTCCCACCTCAGCCTCCTGAGTAGCTGGATTACAGACACGTACCACCACTAATTTTTTTTTTTTTTTTTTTTTTGAGACAGAGTCTCGCTTTGTTGCCCAGGCTAGAGTGAGTGCCGTGGCGTCAGCCTAGCTCACAGCAGCCTCAAACTCCTGGGCTCAAGCAGTCCTGCTGCCTCAGCCTCCCGAGTAGCTGAGACTACAGGCATGCGCCACCATGCCCAGCTAATTTTTTCTATGTATATTAGTTGGCCAATTAATTTCTTTCTATTTATAGTAGAGACGGGGTCTCACTCTTGCTCAGGCTGGTTTTGAACTCCTGACCTTGAGCAGTCTACCCGCCTCGGCCTCCCAGAGTGCTAGGATTACAGGCGTGAGCTACCACCGCCCGGCCCACCACTAATTTTTTAATTTTTATTTTTGTGAAGGCAGGGTAGTCTCAAAACTCCCGGACTCAAGGGATACTTCTCCTTTGGCCTGCTAAAGTGCTGTTAGCCACCACACCTGGCCTAAAAACCTAGATAAAAACTTTAGTATATTCACATGCCTCAGAATTAAAAAGTATGGTGTAAAAAATCTCCCTATTTCCCTGTTCTTTAGCCACCTCATTCACTTCCTTAAAGGCAACAGTGTAGCCAGAGGTAGGCAGAGCATACCTAAGTGTGTGTGTGTATTTTAACCTCATACAAATGGGAATGTACTTTTGATGTTTCTCCCATTTCCTGTTTTGTGTGTTCCTCTAAGTTCCTAATTTTCTCCTGCTTTTAAATTCTAGTCTCTCATAGTAAGTTTCCCTCAGATGGCTAGTAGTCCTTGGCTGAAACCTTAATGTCAAGATGGAGGCTCAGGAGCTAATGGGAGGATTCTGGGTGGGGACCCCAATGTTGGTATGTGTTGCTTCTGGGTCCCAATAGGTATCTTCTGGCTGGCTGCCTGAAGGGGCTAAGGGTCTTACAGTTCACTACTGGGCTTTCTTGTAATCTTGATTCATTCAGAGCCCCTTCCACATCAGTTGTGATCCCACTGTACCCTGTCCCTGGACTAGACTTCCAGTCTTGCTCTTGTCAGGGCAGTGTTGGCTGCCTGGCATGAGAAAGAGGGCCGGGGCTGTGACTACAACTTACATGGACTTGAAGCCAGTTCTTCTTTAGAGTTTCCAGCTTTTGAAGCAGATGCCCCTACTAGGTTCAGAAAATTACCTTTATGCTTTAAATCTGTTTTAGAGGGAAAGTAGAAAAAGATTTTACAGGCCGGGTGTGGTGGCTTACACCTGTAATCCTAGCACTCTGGGAGGCCGAGGCGGGCGGATTGCTCGAGGTCGGGAGTTTGAAACCAGCCTGAGTGAGACCCCCGTCTCTACTAAAAATAGAAAGAAATTAATTGACCAACTAAAAATATATATACAAGAAATTAGCCAGGCATGGTGGCACATGCCTGTAGTCCCAGCTACTTGGGAGGCTGAGGCAGTAGGATCACTTGAGCCCAGGAGATTGAGATTGCTGTGAGCTAGGCTGATGCCATGGCATTCACTCTAGCCTGGGCAACAAAGTGAGACTCTGTCTCAAAAAAAAAAAAAGAAAAAAGAAAAAGATTTTACAGATGCATTAGTGATGGAACTTGGTATGTTTGACACTTTGCCCATTTCACAAAAAATTTGACTTTTTACTGAGATAAAATTCACATAACATTCACTGTTTAAACCATTATAAAGTGTACCATTCAGTGGTTTTTAGTATATTCAGTGTTGTGCACCCATTGCTACTACCTAATTCCTAAACATTTTCATCAACCCAGTAAAAACCCTGTATCATTCTTTTTTTTTTTTCATTTTTCTTTTTTTCTTTTGTGTTTTGTAATTGGAGGTTGCTGTAACCATGTACCATAAAACAGTCAATTCTCAAATTCCTGTCTTCCCCTCCTCTCTGGCCTTGGCAACCATTCTACTTCTGTCTATGGATTTGCCTATTTTTGGACATTTCACATAAATGAATTCATACAATATGTGGCCTTTTGTGTCTGGCTTCTTTCACTTAGCATAATGTTCATCCATGTTGTAGCATACATCAGTACTTTGTTCCTTTTTATAGCTAAATATCCACTGTATGGATAGACCATTTTGTTTATCCATTTTTTTAGCTGGTAGACATTTGGGTTTTTTTTTTTTTTTTGGAGACAGAGTCTCACTTTGTTGCCCAGGCTAGAGTGAGTGCCGTGGCGTCAGCCTAGCTCACAGCAACCTCAAACTCCTGGGCTCAAGCAATCCTACTGCCTCAGCCTTCTGAGTAGCTGAGACTACAGGCATGCACCACCATGCCTGACTAATTTTTTCTAAATATATTTGTTGGCCAATTAATTTCTATTTATAGTAGGGATGGGGTCTTACTCTTGCTCAGGCTGGTTTCGAACTCCTGACCTCAAGCAATCTGCCCGCCTTGGCCTCCCAGAGTGCTAGGATTACAGGCATGAGCCACCGCGCCCGGCCTGGGTTTTTTGCTATTAATAATGCTTTCATATCAACATTCTTGTATAAATTTTTGTTTGAACATGTTTTCAGCTGTCTTAGGTAGATATCTAGTAGTGGAATTGCTGGGCCACAAGGTAACTATATTTAACTTTTTGAAGAACTGCTAGACTATTCTCCACAGTGACTGTACCATTTTATATTTCCACCAGCAATGAATGAGGAGTCCAATTATTTGACATATTACATTAAGAATATATACAGTGAAATAGAAAGAAACCAGCAATTTGGGCCAGGGAACATATCAACTTATGTGTTATCATAAATTTTAATATTGGAGTCAAGAGAAAGAAAAGCGGCACAAATGGGTTAGCCAGAAGGGCTGGTATTAAGCCTTGCCTTTGGCTCTAAGTTTCTTTGCAGCCAAAACAAAAATAGAAATAGGTCAGTTATAAAGTCCTTACTGTAATAGGTGCATTTCCACAGGACAAGTAAAATTTTGCTATGAGTAAATTCTAAATTTTATAGAGTTTGCCGGGCACAGTGGCTCAACACCTATAATCCTAGCATCCTGGGAGGCTGAGGAGGGAGAATCACTTGAGCTCAGGAGTTCGAGACCAGCCTGAGCAAGAGTGAGTCCCTGTCTCTGCTAAACAAATAGAAAAAATTAGCCAGGCAACTAAAAATAGGAAAAATTAGCCAGGCGTGGTGACGCATGCCTGTAGTCCCACGTACTCAGCAGGCTGAGGCAGGAGTATCACTTGAGCCAGGAGTTTGAGGTTGCTGTGAGCTAGGCTGACTCCATGGCACTGTAGCCCAGGCAACAGTGAGATTCTGTCTCAAAAAAAGTTAAAAACAAATACATTTTGTAGAGTAACCTTATTAGAGAATTTTTGATTAATGGAGTGGTCAATGCCTTTGGACCCTGTTCTATAGTAAACTATGCTGACTTCATTATTATTTATGTAGACAATAAAAGAACAGAGGTGCTGTCATTCAGTGATGGTAGGACTAAAATATATTTCAGGTAGATTAGTGTGAAATTAGAAAATGATGGAATTTTAGGTGTGTGTAGATCATATTTGCAAACGTGAGTTTTCCATTTAAGTCTCTCTTCTGATCCTGGAGAAATAGCTTGGAGCTTGGTCCTTTTCATGGCCTGGCTCTGGGGAATATCCTGAAAGCCTCACAGCTGTCCCAGTGTTGAGACCTCAAGGTGCCTCTCTGCTTGGTTAAATTCACCGAATGGTTAGCATGGGTTGTAGCTGACATCTTAGCCAGTGGGAGGGTGGGGGCAGTGAGGCCTGCTGTGTCCTAAGTAAAGCCCAGCAGAAAGGACCTGTGAGGTTTGCTCAGTCTCAGACTAGGAAGGGATGGTCTTCCTGCCTCCCTTCCCCCCTCTGCCCCATCTTTCTCTTTTCCTAACATATCTGTATTTCTTAATTTCTGCCTCTCTCGTTGAGAACATAAGCTCTGTAAGAATAAGGAATACATTTTGTTTATTGCTCTGTTTGCAAATGCTGGAATAGGCCTAGTGCTCAGTGAATGTTTTCAACATTGCCTGTTGTTGTTCAGGTCCCTTTCTCCACCTTCTGAGAGCAGTGCCCCTCCCTTCATTTTGGAGACCCCCTGCCTCTATTCCATATGGTCCTACATGGGCTTCTCAGCCTGTCCAGCCACTTAACATGTTAGGTCATATTTTATATGTATTCTGTGGAAATGTAAATCACTAGTTATATAATTCCTAAGCACTTGTTTAAAAAACAGCAATATGATGCTTAACTCTTTAGGGGAGGTGGTGGGAGATAGAGTCTTGCTCCTTTGGCCAGGTCTACAACTCTTGGCCTCAAGTAATCCTCCTGCCTCTGTTTCCCAAAGCGCTGGTGGGATTATAGGCATGAGCCTGTGGCCAAGAACTTCCTTCCTTTTTAAAGCTGAGTAATGTTATTGATAGGCTACATTTTGCTTATCCATTCATCTGTCAGTGGACTCTTAGGTTGCTTCTACCTTTTGGTTATTGTGAATAATACTGCCATGAACATGGATGTACAAATATCTCTTCAAGTCCCTGCTTTCAATTCTTTTGGTGGGCAGAGTGTTTTTTACTGTTTTGTTCAGTGCTGTAACCCCAGTACCTAAAAATCAGTGTCTGGCACGTAGTAGGCACTTTATAAATATTTGAAAGAATGAAATAAGAATGTTTTGTTTCTTAATTTATCTTAAATATTTTCATCTCTATCAGCTTTTTTCCTTGGTGATTTGTTAAGATTTATCATCTGTTATATTTTTAGCTGGGTCTGGTCTGCTGTATTCGACTCAACAACTGAGTTTTTTATTTCAAAGCCTATTTCCAAGCCTGCAAGTTATAAAAACAGTAATTTCCTGTTCTTATTTTGTAGAAGACCTTCCACATTATCCTGTGCCTGGTTCCTTGGGAATCCCCCACTATATGCTCTGGCTTCTAGCTTACTCCGTGGAAGTCATCTGAGTGGGTCTTCTGAGTGCTCTGGACCCATGAGCAGTTTCCTGGTTGCCTTTGCAGAGTCTTACCAGTGTCACTCATTCTGGACACTTGTTTTGATATAAATTTCATGTCTCAGGATTTGGGACAGCATAGCTTTCTGAGACAAAGGCTTGGAATTCAGATTTCTTAAGGGAGATTCTGTCACCCCAGTGGCCTCTGGTGGGTGTTTGCTGAGGGCCCAACCCTAGGCTGGCCAGTAGAGGGGCTCAGGTGATGATGACAACACTGTGACAACAGATACCCGGTGATTGGAGAGTCCTCTGCCTGGCAGTGCCTTCTCTTCCTTTTGTTTATTTATTTATTTATTTTATTTTATTTTTTTGAGACAGAGTCTCGCTTTGTTGCCCAGGCTAGAGTGAGTGCCATGGCATCAGCCTAGCTCACAGCAACCTCAAACTCCTGGGCTCAAGTGATCTTCTGCCTCAGCCTCCCAAGTAGCTGGGACTACAGGCATGCGCCACCATGCCCAGCTAATTTTTTGTATATATATTAGTTGGCTAATTAATTTCTTTCTATTCTTGCTCAGGCTGGTTTTGAACTCCTGACCTTGAGCAATCCGCCCGCCTCGGCCTCCCAGAATGCTAGGATTACAGGCATGAGCCACCGCGCCCGGCCCTTCTCTTCCTTCTTAATGTTTAGACCCTACAAAGTCAGTCCTCTGTCTCCAGGACATGGAGTTAGGATGAGAGGTAGTTACTTGCCCAGGGTCCCACAGTTTAGTGATGGCAGAGCTAGGATTACAGCCCGGGCAGTAGTTTCCACACTCTGCTCCCAACCACTGCCGGGCAGGTCCAGGTCCTTGTTCTGCTCCTCTTCTCTGTATTCTGGCTGCCAAGCCCCCAGCTCGTAAAGCCTGGGATCCTGTCAGGGGCAGCCTGCATCCTGCGAGGCTCAGGCTGTTGTTCCTTCTTCATTCCTAAGACCTGGAGATTTCCCTTGCTTGCTTTGAGTTAGGTAGCATAGCTAATTTTTTTCTTTAAAACAGTATGTTAAGCCAGTCACGGTAGCTCACACCTGTAATCCCAGCACTCTGGGAGACTGAGTCTGGAGGATCTCTTGATCTCTGGAGTTCAAAACCAGCCTGGGCAACGTAGCAAGACCTCGTCTCTTAAAAAAAAATTAGCAGGGTGTGAGTGGTACAGCTATTACGTATAGTCCCAGCTACTTGGGAGGCTGAGACAGGAGGATCACTGGAGCCCCAGGAGTTTGAGGATGGAGTGAGCTATGATCATACTACTGCACTCTAGCCTAGGTGACAGAGTGAGAACTTGTCTCTTAAAAAAAAAATTTAGCCATCTTCACCAGAAATCTTCTGTAATCTGCTAACATGGTGACAACATTAATTGAGTTACTGATATTGAGTCATCCTTACATTTTTGGATAAATCCTCTTTGGCCATGGTATCTTTTTTTTTTTTTTTTTTTGGAGACAGAGTCTCACTTTATTGCCCAGGCTAGAGTGAGTGCCGTGGCGTCAGCCTAGCTCACAGCAACCTCAAACTCCTGGGCTCAAGCAATCCTGCTGCCTCAGCCTCCCAAGTAGCTGGGACTACAGGCATGTGCCACCATGCCCGGCTCATTTTTTCTATATATATTAGTTGGCCAATTAATTTCTTTCTATTTATAGTAGAGATGGGGTCTCGCTCTTGCTCAGGCTGGTCCCGAAAGGCCATGGTATCTTATTCTTCTTAGTAGTGGATGGGTTTGATTTACTTCTATTTTTTTTTTTAAATAATTATTGATTGATCTTGATCTATAGCTTTTTTTATACCCTTTTTTGTTTTCTGGTTTTGGTATGAGGGTTATGCCAACATTGCATAATGTTTTTGGGAAACTTTACATCATTTTCTGTGTTCCGTATTTCCATCATCTTTTATAAATAGCTTAAACAATTTATGAAATATTTACGTGATGAATGATACACAGTAGTTAAAGACTGAGGTATATTTGTACATATCAGTACAGAGATAAAAATATGTTGAGTGATCAAATTGCAGAGCAAAGGCGTAACATAGGATTTATAGAAATACAAACCACGTGCCATAATTCTGTGTTAATGGATATATACTACAGACTGGGAGGATGTATAGTAAATTCATGATGGGTATTGCCTCTGGAGGAGAATACATGGAACTTATATTTTGAGAATAAGGTAGACTGCATCTGTGTGTGCTTTATTCATTCACTCCTCACCAGAGACCTGTGGGAGGTGATACCTGAGGTAGGTTGTCTGAGTATTGCCTATCTCCTAGCTGGATGACCCAGGTGTCAGTCTCTGTACTTATGGAGAACAGTCACACCTGTCTCACAGTGTTGTGGATGTGGCGGTGGACAGTCTCACTAGGTGACCCTGGCTTCTCACTCCTGGGAGCCCATGAGGGCTGGCTCCTGTTGCTCATTTCTTCTCGGAGATCTCAGATCTAGAGACCCTGCCTTAACATAGAAGTGTTACAGGGTAACATTAAAGACATATTTGTAGTTGTTATTATCTGTAGTTTTTTCTTTCATGTAAAAACGACTTGAAGCAAATGTAGCAAAATGCTAAAAATTATCTTTCAGGGTGATGGATATGTTACTTTGTCCTATTGTTTTTCATACTGCATTTAAGAACTTAACCCCTCTCTGCCTTCCCCAATAAAAGAATAATTATTCATTGAAGGAGTGGGTGGTAAGACTAGCTATTACAGTTCTCTTCATTAGTTGTGGGGCTTTCAGGTTTTTTCCTCTTGGGTTAGTTTTGAATATGTTTGTAGTTTTCTTTTCTTTTTTTTTTTTTTTTGAGACAGAGTCTTGCTTTATTGCCTAGGCTAGAGTGAGTGCCGTGGCGTCAGCCTAGCTCACAGCAACCTCAAACTCCTGGGCTCAAGCAATCCTGCTGCCTCAGCCTCCCAAGTAGCTGGGCCAGGCATGCACCACCATGCTTGGCTGATTTTTTCTATATATATTAGTTTGCCAATTAATTTTTTCTATTTATAATAGAGACGGGGTCTTGCTCTTGCTTAGGCTGGTTTCGATCTCCTGACCTTGAGTAATCCGCCCGCCTGGGCCTCCCAGAGTGCTAAGGATTACAGGCGTGAGCTACCACGCCCGGCCTGTAGTTTTCTTGAAATGCTAGAAAAAGTGAAAGGTTTCCTAATTTGTTTGTATGACTTTGATTAAGGAAAACTTTTATAAAGATAAAATCAAGTGATCAGTAACTAAGAGTGCTGCACAGCAGAGCAAAGGCAAACCCTGTCTGTAGGAGCCCATGCCTTAAAGCTTCGGTGAGGCTGGGCGCGGTGGCTCACGCCTGTAATCCTAGGTCTCTGGGAGGCTGAGGCGGGTGGATTACTCGAGGTCAGGAGTTCGAAACCAGCCTGAGCAAGAGCGAGATCCCGTCTCTACTATACATAGAAAGAAATTAATTGGCCAACTAATATATATAGAAAAAATTAGCCGGGCATGGTGGCACATGCCTGTAGTCCCAGCTACTTGGGAGGCTGAGGCAGTAGGATCGCTTGAGCCCAGGAGTTTGAGGTTGCTGTGAGCTAGGCTGCCACCACGGCACTCACTCTAGCCTGGGCAACAAAGGGAGACTCTGTCTCAAAAAAAAAAAAAGCTTCGGTGAGTTCTAAGAGAAGCCAGAATTCTGAATTTTTGTGTAAAATATCCCAAACTTTAATTGTTTACAACTAATTCATATTTATCTATTTATTGGCTTTTGTTCTTTGCATTAGTGGTTGTGCTAGCTAGGATTATAGTTTGCCTCTGTAACTCATCATAGTCTACTTTAACATTTAAATAAAATATAAGAATCTTGCAACTGTCTAGATTTATTTCTCCCTTTCCCATGCTATAGTTGTCATATGTATTATACCTATGTAAGTTATAATCCCCTTAGTGTTATAAATTTTGCTTTTTTTTTTTTTTTGAGACAGAGTCTCGCTTTGTTGCCCAGGCTAGAGTGAGTGCCATGGCATCAGCCTAGCTCACAGCAACCTCAAACTCCTGGGCTCAAGCGATCCTCCTGCCTCAGCCTCCCGAGTAGCTGGGACTACAGGCATGCGCCACCATGCCCGGCTAATTTTTATATATATATATATTAGTTGGCCAATTAATTTCTTTCTATTTTTTTATAGTAGAGACGGGGTCTCGCTCAGGCTGGTTTTGAACTCCTGACCTTGAGCAATCCGCCCGCCTCGGCCTTCCAGAGTGCTAGGATTACAGGCGTGAGCCACCGCGCCCGGCCAAATTTTGCTTTGGGTATATGAATTTTAAAGAAACTAAGAGGAACAAATAGTCTTTTACATTTACTCATTAATTATGAGTAAATTAATTATGACCTGTATGTGAACTACACTTTTCAAGATTGCTTGTTTCTGTTGATATTTTCAAGTTTCTTTTAAAACCTTGAACATATTAAACATGAGTATTTTAAATATCAGGTGTTTGTAGATCTAGTTTTTGGGCTTTCTTGTGGGGGGCAATTTTTTTCTCATTTGTGGTGCTTATTTGTTTGTGTTTTGTCATTTTTTTCCTCCTAATCTGACTGTGGGTTTATTTCTGGTGCTCTTAATTTCTTTCTAAAGATATGAGTTTCAGCCTGATCTCATTTTTGAGATCAAAATGAGATCTCATATCTCATTTTGAGATATGAGTCTCAACCTGAAGAACTTCCTTTAACGTTTTTTGTAGTATAGGTATGCTGAGGACAACTTCTTAGTTTGTATTTCTCAAAATGTGTTTTGCCTTTATTCTTTTTCTTTTTCCTTTCCCTTTCCCTTTCCTTTCCTTTCCTTTCCCCTTTCCTTTCCTTACCCCTTTCCCCTTTCTTTTCTTTTCTGAGTTTCACTCTGTTGCTGGGGCTAGAGTGCAGTGGCTTCAGCTTAGCTCACAGCAACCTCAAACTCCTGGTCTCAAGTGATCCACCTGGCTCAGCCTCCTGAGTAGCTGGGACTATAGGCACATACCACCATGCCTGGCTAATCTTTTTCTTCTATTTTTTGTTGCTCAGCTAATATTTTCTATTTTTTATAGAGACAGGATCTCACCCTTTCTCAGGCTGGTCTTGAACTCCTGACCTCAAGAGATTCTCCTGCCTTGGCCTCCCAGAGTGCTAGGATTATAGATGTGAGGCACCGTGCCTGGCCTTGCCTTCAGTCTTGAAGGTTATTTTTTCTGGGTATAAAATTTTGGTTGATGGATTTTCTTTCAGTACTTAAATATTCTACTGTCTTCTGGCCTCTGTATGTTTTTGAACATAGTTATAATAGATGCTTTGAAGTCCTTGTCTGATGAATTTCAATATTGGGCCATTTTGGGATTGGTTTCTGTTGTTTCCCTGTTTCTTTATCTGTTTAGTAATTTTGAATTATTTCCTAGATATTATGAATTATATGTTGTAGACATATGGATTCTGTTATATTCCTTTTTTTTTTTTTGAGCCAGAGTCTCACTCTGTCCCCCAGGCTAGAGTGTCGTGGTGTGATTGTAGCTCACTGAAACATCAAACTCCTGGGCTCAAGCCATCCTCCTGCCTCAGCCTCCCACGTAGCTGGGACTACAGGCTTGTGCCAGCATGCCTGGCTAATTTTTTTTTTTTTTTTTTGAGACAGAGTCTTGCTTTGTTGCACAGGCTAGAGTGAGTGACATGGCGTCAGCCTAGCTCACAGCAACCTCAAACTCCTGGGCTCAAGCAATCCTGCTGCCGCAGCCTCCCAAGTAGCTGGGACTACAGGCATGCGCCGCCATGCCCGGCTAATTTTTTTCTATATATATTAGTTTGCCAATTAATTTCTTTCTATTTATAGTAGAGACAGGGTCTCGCTCTTGCTCAGGCTGGTTTCGAACTCCTGACCTCAAGCAATCTGCCCGCCTCGGCCTTCCAGAGTGCTAGGATTACAGGCGTGAGCCACCGCGCCCGGCCTAATTTTTTATATTTTTGGTAGAGATGGGGTCTTGCTTTTGCTTAGGCTGGTCTGAAACTCCTGAGCTCAAGCGATCCTCCTGCCTCGGCCTTGCGGAGTACTAGGATTAGAGGTGTCAGCCACTGAGCCCGGCCTATATTCCTTTTAAAAGTGCTTTTTGCTTTGTTTTTCTCCAGCAGCTGGAACCTCATTTCAGTTATTTATAAACTAAGCTGCTTAGAGTCTGCCCCATATGTGTGTCAGCCTGGAATTTGGGCAGAGTTTATATGCAGAATTTGGAATTCTCATTCTGGGACTCTCTCCTTTTTGAGGTTTCCCCCTTCCTTTTACAGCTGTTACAGTTGCTTCAAATTCTCCTCAGGCACAAAACTAAAAATTGAGTTCAGCCAATGTTGTTCAGTTTCTTTCAAGAGTTGACTCCATCCATTTTCTTCCTGCTTTTGGTTACTTTTGGTGCTTTCAGGTAGTTTTTTGTATTTTGTCCGGGGTTTATAGTTTTTTTTTTTTTTTTTTTTTGGGTTTATAGTTTTTACCTACAGGATAGTTGGTCTGATATGAGCTGGAAGAAGAACCTATGCCTCTCTCAAGTGGTGATAATCAGAAGTGTTTCCAGACAGGGCTATAAATCCCTGGGCATCCCTGTTCCTTATTGTTCTCAACTTTTCCCCAGTGTCTGATATCGTTGGTTGCTGCCTTCTCAGAGGGATCTCGTTGGATGGAGTCTGTGATGGAGACACTTGGCAGATGTTTTCCCATCTGGGGTGGGTGCTTGCCTATTCCTGATTTCTAGCTCTGTCCCCTTCACCGTGTGTCTCAGGTTGAAGACTAGCTTCACAGTGAAGACTCCACATCATCACACTGCATCCAGAGGGGTCTTTTTTTTTTTTTTTTTTTTTTGAGACAGAGTCTCACTTTGTTGCCCAGGCTAGAGAGAGTGCCGAGGCGTCAGCCTAGCTCACAGCAACCTCACACTCCTGGGCGCAAGCAATCCTACTGCCTCAGCCTCCCGAGTAGCTGGGACTACAGGCATACACTACTATGCCCGGCTAATTTTTTTTTTTTTCTATATATATTAGTTGGCCAATTAATTTGTTTCTATTTATAGTAGAGATGGGGTCTCGCTCTTGCTCAGGCTGGTTTTGAACTGACCTCGAGCAATCCACCTGCCTCGGCCTCTCAGAGTGCTAGGATTACAGGCGTGAGCCACCACGCCTGGCCCAGAGGGGTCTTTCTGAAATTACCCCCTTCTCCACTTGGGCCTCCATATGGCCAGGGTGGCATGTTGGCTGTTTTCTCTGTGTTGTAGAGTAGTGCCTGTTACAGCTTAGCAGTGTTGCCCTTGACTAGTTAATCTTTAGGTGATAGCTAAATAAAATTTAATGTTACTGCAGTGTTCCTTGTGGTGTTTAATTTGGGCATGAACAAGGAGGGGTTTGGGGACAGAGATTAGAATACTAGTTTGAGCACAAATTTGAACTGACCCCAGGTACTTTCGCACTTGGTCACTATTGGCGTCTTGTTTCTTTTTTCATCAGTCTGGGGCTAAGGCTGTGTTGGGGTTGGAAGATCTGATTTTAGACATGTTGACTAGGTGATCCTGGGCATGGTACTGGGCATGGTACTGAGCCTGGCATGAGCTCTTTTCCTGTTGGTGTTTATTTTGCTTTCAAGCACCTCCCCATTGTCCTGCGCAGGCCTGACATTGTGTTAGCTGCCTCACACACAGTGGCTCTTTGAAGTGTATACTGTACTGGTGGGCAGGTGGTAATCAGCGTTTCAATGGTGACTGGACAGGTTAAGTCATGCGTCCATGGCCATGCTGACTGCTAGTAGTAGTGCAAACTAAAGTTTGTCATCCTTGACTGACTGGTGTGTTCTCCCTTTTAAAGGTGATTCCTTGTGGCCTTTCCTTTCAGCTTTATCATTTTGTGATTCCGTGTCATTGTTGTGATATTAAAACTGCCTCCTGCAACCTAAATCATTACAGAAAACTTCATAAATTGCTTTAAAAAAACACCAAACCCCACAAAGCTGTGCATGTGTTGACATACTTATTCTAGGTTTAAATGTAATATGTTGCTTTTTCTTTTTTTCCTTCTTTTTAAATACTGTAGCGTTCTAAGAACGGAAGCATCTGGGCTAGATGGAATTTAGCATCAAAAAAAATCCTCTTTCTGTTCAGAAAGTTGTAAAGTGCATTAAGATGAAGCAGGCACCAGAAATCCTTGGCAATACAAATGGAAAGACTCAGAGCTGTGAAGTGAATCGCGAGTGTTCGGTGTTCCTCAGCAAAGCCCAGCTTTCTAACAGTCTGCAGGAGGGCGTCATGCAGAAGTTTAATGGCCATGATGCACTTCCCTTTATTCCAGCTGAGAAGTTGAAGGATCTTACTTCCCGTGTATTTAATGGAGAACCGGGCACTCATGATGCCAAATTGCGTTTTGAACACCAGGAAATGAAAGGAATGGGGACACCACCTAGCACTACCCCTATCAAAAATGGCTCTCCAGAAATTAAGCTTAAGATCACCAAAACATACATGAATGGGAAACCTCTCTTTGAGTCTTCCATCTGTGGTGACAGTGCTGATGTGTCCCAGTCAGGAGAAAATGGACAAAAACCAGAAAACAAGGCGAGGAGGAACAGGAAGAGGAGCATAAAGTATGATTCCTTACTGGAGCAGGGCCTTGTCGAAGCAGCCCTAGTGTCTAAGATCTCAAGTCCTTCCGATAAAAAGGTATTTATGAGGAATTCTGACTGGGGTCACGTGATGGTGAGCAGTGAGCATGGGAACCCTGTGAGGGCACCTGCATGAGTGCAATGGTGGGCGGAGGAGATGGGGACTGCCCGGTACATTCAGTGCTTGACTGAGCCTGGCTGTGGGTCAGGCATCAGGCTCCAGGATGATCTGGCATTGCCTCCTTAGGCCCCACAGCCAGCTGCTGAGCCTGTTGAGAGGCCTAGAGAGGTTAACTAGATGTTCAGGATTACTGGCCAAAAAGAGGCAAAACCAGTTTCTGACTCTCGGCCTGCTAGTTCCAGAGCCCTTGCTTGATGACTTGAGGCTATGCTGTTCTCATGGACCTCATTTTCAAGGCATTCTTTGGCCTGATGTGGAGAGTGGAGACACACTGGGCTCCAGTGTGAGACTCCTTAATCCTGTACTCTCTAATGAGTGGGAAGCAGAGCGGTCCTGTGCAGAGGTACTCCTGCTGTCCTCCCACATGGGTCCACTTTCCACTTACCTATCTCGTCAGCCAGGTGGTCTAGCAGATGTTCTGCCTCCTTGGGGATTGGGGCTGTGTCTTATGCTTTCATGATCCCAGCATGTTGAACGTAAATAAGCAAATGAGTGTTCACTAATCAAAGGCTGGGAAGGAGAGCCCTAACTTAAGATGGAAGGACTTGGTGGTTTTTCTCCATTCTGCGTAGTGGTTGGTGTTATGGTGTCCTAAAGTGACATTCTGGATGGCCCTAACATTTAAATGCATGTAAGCCATAAATGATAGCCAAGGGCCCTTGGCCTTGGCAGAAGGAAATAGGGACAGGCCAGCAGCCTCCTCTCTGTCTGGATGATGGTCTAGAGGGTGCTAGTCTTTAGCTACAGCTCCACGCCCACTTGGGGAGGTGGGGACAGGGAGCCTGAGACCAGTAGGAGTTGACATTGTCACCATGGTTGGGCTATTGAGTTTAAAATTATAATCAAGGAACTTTAGAGTTTCCACAGATGGAATGGCTGGAATTTCCTTGAAATCATTAAAATAATGAATAAGTTTGAGGGTTTAAAAAATTTTTTTTGAGTACTCAGGAACTGTTTAGCCCTTACTAATGTAATTATAATGGAAAGGTTTTTAATTTTTTAATTTTATTATTTTTTTGAGATGGAGTGTCACTCTGTCACCTGGGCTAGAGTGCTGTGGCATCAGCCTAGCTCACAGCAACCTCAGACCCCTGGGCTCTAAGCGATTCTTCTGCCCCAGCCTCCCAAGTAGCTTGGCTTACAGGTGCATGCCATTACTCCTGGCTTATTTTTTTCTATTTTTAGTAGAGACAGGGTCTTGCTCTTGCTCAGGCTAGTCTCGAACTCCTGAGCTCAAGTGATCCTCCCGCCTCGGCCTCCCAGAGTGCTAGGATTACAGGTGTGAGCCACTGCACCTAGCTGAACTTCATGCTTTTACAGGGGAAGTGGCCTATGCAAATTGTCAGAGACCTGGCTTTTATTCCTAGCTCTGCCACTTGGTTTTGTTAAAACTTGGGTAAATCACCTGAATTTTGACTTCCACCTACAGAGTGGGGACACTAAATGTAACCCTGAAGGTGTGTAATATGGCAGCGCAAGCCAGCCCTCAACAGCATACACATAGATCTTTGTGACTGCCAGTGAGATTTCAGGGCTGGTATCCTCAGCTCAGAGATGAGGAGACTGAGGCCCATAGCAGTTCAATAGCTTGCCTAAGTACATAGTGCTCTTAGAAGGAGGGTTAGGAATTTACCTTCAGAGAGGTCAGGACCCTGCTGGTATGCTTGTTCCCACTAGAGAGCAGAACCAAGAGTGGCTTGGGGAGGAGTTTGCCCATGACAGGATGTTCAGCCTCATAAACTACTCACGTGCCAGAGATGGAGAAACAGCCTCACAGAGCCTGAGGACTCAGATCACAAGTTGTGGAGCTAGGACTTGATCCAGCCCTGCTCTTACCACACTCGTACCTTCATGTCAGGTGACACATGTACTTCTGATAATTGATGGTCAGGCATGAGCCTGGGGGCAGGGGGCAGTAAAAATTCGGGGTTCTGTGAGAATTCCTCTTTGACTAGTTGAATACAGAGCCATTAAAGATAGTCCACCAGGCCAAGGGAATAGATTTATAGAGAGAGATCCTTGTAGTGTTGAACACTTGTGTGGGCCAGGCACTGTGCTGTTGACCCTTTAGCTGAGGGTGAGAGACACACATGGTTTCCAAGAAGTGATATTGGGGCTATTATCTAAAACACAGCAAGGAGTGCATGCTCCTTTTTTGGGGATCTATATGTGTTTTGAGCCTCCAGCCTGATTAATCTTAGGTCTTATATGGATAGAAGGCTAGATTTAGGGGTAGTTATTAGATATGTTAGTATTTGTCTTTGTTATTCATTTTCAGATTCCAGTTAAGAAAGAGTCCTGCCCAAACACTGGCAGAGACAAAGAGCACCTGTTGAAATATAACATCGGTGATTTGGTGTGGTCCAAAGTGTCGGGTTACCCTTGGTGGCCTTGCATGGTTTCTGCAGATCCACTCCTTCACAACTATACCAAACTTAAAGGTATTGTGTTTTGGGGGCTGTTTTCCCATCTTTCTCTTTTGCATTTAGTCTTTCTCATCTCCAGCCTTCTTACTGTTCCTTAACTAGCCCTACTATTTAGATATGCACTGATTGCTTATTTCAGCATGATTTGCAGAAATAGTATTTTATACTAAGTTTAAATTATAAAAATGTTCGTGATTATTAGGCTAGTGGGAAGAGAGAAAGCAACTAGAAATGATCATCTTTGTCTTACAAAACTTGGGTAGGTAAATTGATTTGTACATGGAACAGCTAAAGTAATATATTAAGAATGTAGGGCCGGGCGCGGTGGCTCAAGCCTGTAATCCTAGCTCTCTGGGAGGCCGAGGTGGGCGGATCGTTTGAGCTCAGGAGTTCGAGACCAGCCTGAGCAAGAGCGAGACCCCGTCTCTACTATAAATAGAAAGAAATTAATTGGCCAACTAAAATATATATATAGAAAAAATTAGCCGGGCATGGTGGCACATGCCTGTAGTCCCAGCTACTCGGGAGGCTGAGGCAGCAGGATTGCTTGAGCCCAGGAGTTTGAGGTTGCTGTGAGCTAGGCTTATGCCACGGCACTCACTCTAGCCTGGGCAATAAAGTGAAACTCTCTCAAAAAAAAAAAAAAAGAATGTAGTATGTCATTGATACAAACAAGTACTTATATAACAATTGGGCATATGCAATCTATGCATGCATTTTTGGAGGAAACGTAAAGGATCAGGTGGTTTGAGATTTTTATGGAAAATCTTCTAAAGTTTGCATTTAGTTTAAGGAAGGTGAGATGTGGCAAGTACAGAGTTGGAGCTGAGCAGGTTAGTGCCCCCATGACCTGTGCACCCTTCAGAAGTGTGGGCAGCTAGAGTCATAACTGGACCAGCCCAGTACTGCCAACAGTCAGCCTTGTATGGCCCCTCTTGGTCTCTAGCTGGAGGCCTGAGCTCTCAGAGAAGCAGTATTGCTGCTCTCATTCTGCACTTACTTAGGTCCCTACTCTGCCACCCAAGTAGCCAAACAGGCCTGTTGGCTGGGAGTGGGATAAAATGACACCTCTTTGGCAAATGTTGACTTTAGGAGGGATGGGTTCAGGATAAAGAGGACCTTGCTTGAGTCCCAGGTGCCCCTGCCTGAGTCCTGCCTGAGTCTTCTGTCCCATGGGAGTGGTTGGCCTCTGCTATGGAGGCTCAGGCATGCATGTGTACCCTGTAGGACTTGTGGCAGGAGAAGAGCCCATGGCCTGGGTTCAGCTCTGCATCCACGAAGGACCTTTGGCATCCTTGGCTTGCCACACTTGGGGGAGTCCCTTCCAAGGGGCTGCAGGAACCCCAAGGTATACTCCAAGTTATCTAGACTTGGTGAGAGTATGAAAGAAAATGCTGGTTCAGATAGAAGGTGTCCCACCCCCCCCCCCCCCCCCTGGGGATAGACCATCATGCTTCTGCAGCTAGTGTCCAGCCACATACAGGTGTGTGTGAGGGATTGCCAGCTCCTTCTTAGCTCTCTAAAACTGGGCCTGGTGCCCACACAGCAAACCTGGTGACTTTCACATCTTCTGTCTGCATGACATACCACAAGCAACTCTTGCTGATTTCTTTTTTAGTTCTGGGGATTTTTAGTTGTTTATATGAAGCCATCTCAAGCTTCTAACCTTCATACCTATGAAACTGAAGTAGTCTTTTTTTTTTTTTTTGAGACAGGGTCTCACTTTGTCACCTAGGTTGGAATGTAGTGTCAACGATCATAGCTTACCGAAACCTGGAACTCCTGGCCTCAAGCCATCCTCCTGCCTCAGCCTCTCAAGTAGCTGGGACTATAGGCACACGCCACCACACCTGGCCAATTTTTTTCTGTTTTTAGTAGAGGTGGGGGTCTCACTCTTGCTCAGGCTGGTCTTGAACTACTGACCTCTAGTGATCTTCCTGCCTCAGCCTCCCAGAGTGCTAAAGGATTACAGGCGTGAGCCACTGTGCCTGGCCTTTATACCCATTTTTTAAGTGTCTTTATGTAACTAGGTGTTTGCCTAGTTTTCAAAACAATGCCAAGTAGTCATACTTGGAGTCTAGCTTTTTTGTGTACATAAACTATTTTATTTATTGTTTGCTTATTTGTATATATTTTTTTTTTTGGTGACAGAGTCTCACTCTGTTGCCTGGGCTGGAATACCGTGGCATCAGCCTAGCTCCCAGCAACCTCAAACTCCTGGGCTCAGGCGATCCTCCTGCTTCAGCCTCCCAAGTAGCTGAGACTACAGACATGCACCACCATGCCCAGCTAATTTTTCTTTCTATATATTTTTAGTTGTTCAATTAATTTCTTTCTATTTTTTTAGTAGAGACGGGGTCTCACTCTTGCTCAGGCTGGTTTCAAACTCTGAACCTTGAGTGATCTACCTGCCTTGGCCTCTCAGAGTGCTAGGATTACAGGCGTGAGCCACTGTGCCTGGCCACTTATTTGTATTTTTATTTATCTGTTTAAAAAACTTTCAAGACCAGGTGTGGTGGCTCATGCCTGTAATCCTAGCACTCTGAGAGGCCGAGACGGGAGGATTGCTCGAGGTCAGGAGTTTGAAACCAGCCTGAGCAAGAACGAGACCCCGTCTCTACTATAAATAGAAAGAAATTAATTGGCCAACTAATATATATATATAGAAAAAATAAGCCGGGCGTGGTGGCGCATGCCTGTAGTCCCAGCTACTCGGGAGGCTGAGGCAGCAGGATTGCTTGAGCCCAGGAGTTTGAGGTTGCTGTGAGCTAGGCTGCCGCCACGGCACTTACTCTAGCCTGGGCAACAAAGCGAGACTCTGTCTCAAAAAAAAAAATAAAAAACTTTCAAGCCCACTGGTCAAATTAGAATAGCACAGTGGACACTCATTCCCCTTGTCTCGATCTAGTGACTTTTACCATCTTATTTTGCCTGTTCTATCTCTTTCTCTAGATAAACACCCTTCTTTGCCAAACTGTGTGAATATAGGCTGTAGATGTCATGGCACTTCACTCCTAACTATGCCAGGTCAAGGACAGTTTCCTTGCCAACTAAGCATTCAACCACTCTTCAGGAACCATTATGTCAGAAACGTTGCCTGTCATTATGTTCCTAGCTGAGAGTTCCTCAGCTGTCCTGGTATCCCCAACACTTGTGTTTTCCTATACTCGGGGATTGAGATGTATGCTCTGCCTCTGGCTGTCCTGCCTCTTCAGCTTCCTCTGGTCTAGAGTAGCACCCTAAACCTCCAGTCCTCAGGACTGCTCCAGATTCCTCATGAGCAGACCCAGGTCAGAAAGGCCAGGCTGGAGCTGAGGAGCCTTGAAAGGTGGCTTTCCCTTTATGTGTGCAGAAGGGGGTGTCCCCTGTCAGCCTAGGCCAGGGAGTAGCCCTGCTAACCCCAAACAGTCTGCTTCTCTAGGAATTGTTGGATGCGGGAAGTAGGTCCTCGTAATCACATACAAACCAACTTCAGAAGACTTGATATGTGCATTTGAAAAGCACTTCAGAAGGAGGTGAGCCAGGACGGACACCCTCCAGCTGAAAGGAAGTTCAGAAAACCTTTACAAAGAAAGGGGTCAAAGGAGCCCATGAGGGAAGTGAGAGAGAAGTGAAGTGAGAGAAGGACGGTAGGCCAGGCAGACCATGCCTGGAGGGGCTTGTGGGGCAGCTGATGCCCCTTAGTAGGTGGGTCCCTCAGAACTCTCCATGGAAGGGCCTCCCCCCATGGTCATGAATGCATGAGATCTAGGTTCCCTTGTAGCCCTGGTGTTAGTGGTCCTTGATGATCTATTGACTTGTAAAATGGTAACTATCTATTTTTGTTATGCTTTCTACATTTTAGCTGGCATTTTTCTGTGAAAATGATCTCCTCCCTAAAATAACTAGTTGTGTATTACAGTCCTTATTTTTTTATGTTCTCATCAGCCTTTGAGTATTTCCTTATCTCTGGTCTAACATACCTCCCAGGCTCATCTTGTACTTTTTTTGCTCTAGTCCTGGAATCAGCTATTTCTCTGGGAAGCCCTTAGGTCCTTTTTGTAGAGAACAGTATGTAGAAGCCCAGATCTGGGCACTAGTTGTGTTCATTGCTCCAGGAGACAGAATTTGCCAGGGATACATGTGAAGTGGGTCTCTAGGCAGTGCTGAGCCCTGGCTCGAAGTGGAGCTTTTGGGTCCATTTATAACTCCCCACCTCTTGCCCTGCAGCACTCCACAGTGGGAGTGAGATGGTGAGTGGTGGGTGTCCTTGTTGGGGAAGGGCAGGGACATGGAGAAGAGGTAGCTCCTGGCGTGGAGCAAGCTACGCACATCCTGTGAAGCAGGTGCTTTTATTTCTCTGTAAGATGGAGCCTCTTCACCCTATTCTTGATTTCTATCCCAAATTTTCTTTCTTTTCTTTTTTTTTTTTGAGACAGAGTCTCACTCCGTTGCTTGGGCTAGAGTGCTGTGGCGTCAGCCTAGCTCACAGCAACCTCAAACTCCTGGGCTCAAACAATCCTGCTGCCTCAGCCTCCTAGGTAGCTGGGACTACAGGCATGTGCCACCATGCCCGGCTAATTTTTTCTATATATTTTTAGTTGGTCAATTAATTTCTTTCTATTTTTAGTAGAGACGAAGTCTCACTCTTGCTCAGGTTGGTTTCGAATTCCTGACCTTGAGCAGTCTGGCCTCCCAGGGTGCTAGGATTACAGGCGTGAGCCACCGTACCTGGCCCCAATTTTTCTTTAATTTAGAATGTCATGCTTGGGATTTATAGACCTGCTTGAATCTGTGTATCTTAGTAATATACTTACATTTTTGAAACTGTCGCATAATATATGTGCAGAAGAGAATATAACTCATACTGGAGCTCAATCTAGATTCTTTTGGAAGTTTAAATTTCCTTTGGAAATCTAAGTTAATGAAAGTGTTAATAGCATTTTTGTGAGGGATAGCAGCAGAACTTGTCTTGGCTATTATCTACCAGGGTATATAGATGATCTAGCAGCTTTGAGGCCTGACTCTTTAAGGTGGAGATAGAAGATAATTGTATGTTTTAGATGTCATGCTATGGAGAAAACTGGATTCTGTTGCATCTGGGAACTCCATCATCTCCCTGTAACCTGGATCCCACTGGTCTTTTCTAAGAGTACTTCAGTCTAGAATCAAGTAATTTTCTGTTGTGGAAATTATTTGTTGTGCTTTTTCTGTTATGGAAGGGTATCTTAAAAATTAACCCTCATTGCTTTATTTCTAGCATGTTCTAAAAATACTACAGGTAATCTGGCTTTCTCATGTCTTATGTTATTTGATAGTATAAGCTTTTTACTGATTTGTTTCTTTTTTGTTCTATCAGCTGCTGAGAGAGATGTGTTAAAATCTCCTACTGAGTAGTGGATGTGCCCTTTTCTACTATCAGTTTCTGGTTTACCTGTTTTGGGGCTCTGGTACCCCCAGGGACTGAACCGGGAAACTCAGACCTGGTAATGCTTGTCTTTTTTTTTTTTTTTGGAGACATGGTCTCACTCTGTCATCCAGGCTGGTGTGCAGTGGCATCCTCACAGCTCACTGCAACCTCAAACTCCTGGGCTCAAGCGATCCTCCTGCCTCAGCCTCCCAAGTAGCTGGGACTACAGGTGTGCACCACTATGCTGGGCTAATTTTTCTATTTTTTGTAGAGATTGGGTCTCACTCTTGGATTAGGTTGGTCTTGAACTCCTGACCTCAAGTGATCCTCCCGCCCTGGCCTCCCAAAGTGCTGGGATTACAGGGATGCGCCACCGCACTCAGCCTTATGTTTTTATAGCTTCTCTTTCTCCCTTGAGCTTCAGTTCTCAGGCAGCCTTGTCTTTTGGTGGGGTTCATTCTGTATACATAAATGGCTATTTTCAATAGGTTCCACAGAATCTGGAGAAAGACTTGGCTCAGTCAGGCCCAGAGGTTCATGGGCTATCTGTGGCCTAATGGGCTGTGATGGGGAGGAAAGGAACATAGCCCAAAGGAGGCTCTAGGACTGCTTAGTGGAGGCCAAGTTTTCCTAGAAGTGAATAGAGGTGGAGGAGTCTAGGACAAGCTTTTTTTATACAGACTGGGATTAGTGAACATCAGAAATTGGCATAGGAAGAAAGAAGTACTAATAAATAGTACTGGGACAACTGGTTAATTATGCAGTAAAAGAAAACAGCAAGATGTTCACCTCTCAACTTGGACCAAAATAAAATTCATATGGATTAAAGATACCCACAAAAATAGGGAAATTTGGGTTATTCTATCAAATTTCTAGATAGGAAAGAACATAAAAAATGTTGCACTCGTTTATTTTATAAACTTGGGATCAGACTATAGTAATCTCTTGTGCTTTTTTCCCATCTGATATGTAAGGAACATCTCTCTGTCATTAACTATTTATAAACATGGTTTAAGTTTATATTTCAATATATGTACTGTAATAGATTTTCTTCATTATAAAAATGTTATGACAGGCTGGGTGCGGTGGCTCACGCCTGTAATCCTAGCACTCTGGGAGGCCGAGGCGGGTGGATTGCTCAAGGTCAGGAGTTCGAAACCAGCCTGAGCAAGAGTGAGACCCCGTCTCTACTATAAATAGAAATAAATTAATTGGCCAACTAATATATATAGAAAAAATTAGCCGGGCATGGTGGCGCATGCCTGTAGTCCCAGCTACTCGGGAGGCTGAGGCAGTAGGATCACTTGAGCCCAGGAGTTTGAGGTTGCTGTGAGCTAGGCTGACGCCACGGCACTCACTCTAGCCTGGGCAACAAAGCGAGAGACTCTCAAAAAAAAAAAATGTTACGACATATATCTATATTCATTTTCATTACTAAGAAAAGTTCTTTCAAATTATTAAAGTAATGAAGAAGTCACAAATGCCTTGGACGTATCCTTGAATCTTATGTATTTTCAAATAAAAGATGTTTGTACACTTATAAGCAAGTCATATTGTACTGAAAGGTTAATAGTGAAAAATCATCCCCTATGTTCCCTCCTCAGAATTAATTATTTTGAACTCTTTCAACATTTTCTTCTAGTTTTAACTGCTATATTTCGACTTATCATTAGATACTTTCTGTTGACTTTCTATTAAGTTACTGTTTTCATTAAATAAAAAATAAGTGCTTATATAATATTGACAATGTAAGTACCACTCAATGAAAAACCAACTTGTGTTCTATAATTATATTTTCTTTCTTGTACAACCTTTAGTTTTTCCTGGAGTTACTGCTTTTCTTTTTAAATCATATACTTGCATTCCACATAGCCTTAATTTTTTTCAAGTATTCATCTCTTTATCCTTAAAACTCAACTTAAATATTTAGTTCTTCCTATTTATATATTTATGTAGTTATTTTTTCTCCTAAAAAAATGAAGACCTGTTTTTGAGTCTCATCTTCCTTTTCTGCTCCTTGGAACTCATCTTTTAACCTTCTTTCCTTGCTACCTAGATTTTCTTTCTGTGTAGAAGAGGTCTTTTCTCTAAATCTTTTCTTCCCTTGCAGCTTTCTCCTAGAATCTTCCTTTTTTCTGCCTCAATCTGGATTGCTGATGCTCTTAACTTTTTGTATTGCAGTAAACCTAGAGTTTCTAAGATGCTTTCCTGAGTTACTTATGCTGTTTTCTGTAGTTTCATGCTGTCTTTTTTTGTTTTCCTTTTCTGGCAGAAAACATTTTTTGGCATTCCGAGAAAGCGAGTATGGAAGGTAACTTTGGGTCCTTGCAGTGTAGAGAATGCTACTTTTCTATCCTCACACTTGGTGGATGGTTTGGCTGGGTATAGAATTTTATCTTGAGAATAATTCCTCTTGGAATTTTGAGGGTATTACTAGCATCCAGAGTCTTTGGCCATTCTTGATATACCTCTACTTCTTGTTCTATTAACTGGATGCTGTTCTGTCCCCTTCCTCCAGCAGCTAGAATCTCACAGATGTGCCCTGCTGTAGATGTTCGGTGAAATAATAGAGGTCGTTTTAGCTTGAGACATTTTTTTTTTGTTAAATCTTTGAGTTTCTCTGTTCATCTCTTCAGAAGGCCTGTTATTTAAGTATTGAACCTCCTGGGTTGATTCTATAGGTTTCTTACAGGAGTAGATATTTTTCATCTTAATCTTTTCCTGCTTTCTGGGAGATTCTTATCTTCTGAACTTTCTTGTTGAATTTTATTTTCATAATTTTATTTATTTTTAATTTTTTTGGAGACAGGGTCCCACTCTGTCACTGAGGCTGCTGGAGTGTAGTGGTGTGATCATAGCTCACTACAGCCTTGAACTCCTGGGCTCAAGTAATCTTCCCACCTCAGCCGCTCGAGTGGCTGGGACTATAGGCGCATGCCACCATGCTGGCTAATTTTTTAAAAACTTTTCGTAGAGGTGGAGTCTCACTATGTTGCCCAGGCTGCTCTCAAACTCTTGGCCTCAAGCAGTCCTCCCTCCTTGGCCTCCCAAAGTGCTAGGATATAGGCATGAGCCACATTGACTGGCCATATTTTCATAAGTGTATTTAAAATCCCAAATATCTTTTTCTTTTTTTGTGTCTTCTTTTCATAGCACACCAGGGGTTTTCTCTGTTGGATGTCTTCTGTTTTTTACATTGTATCTGTGGCCCTGCTGAGGCTGTTTATTTCTGGGTGTTTTGCATTCATTCATTCAGGAGACTTCCCTGTGTCCTGAGGTTCTTTGGTGCTATGCTTGTGTTTAAGAGCACAGCACTCAGGTGTACTTGCAGCTGTGTGAGTGGGGGGCTTTGTTACCTGAACACCTTTGGGGAATCTCCAAAAGATTCAGTGGAGAGGTTTTTCCTCTGGGGTGCTTCAGTTCTCTAGGAAGTATCTTTTGATTTCCCATGGCCAGTGTTTTGCACGAGGGGACAGGGACTTATGGCCCCTCCCATGGTGATCCCCATCTCTCCCCTCACTTGGCACAGAGATCTGACCTTTCAACAGTCTTATCTATATTCAACTTCTCATTTGACCTCAATGGGATCTGGCTTCCTTTCTCTTCATTTTGGGTCCAACTATCTCTTTCCTCATCCAGGTTTTCTGTGGCTGCATTGTGGGATGTGGTTTCCTCCTCTCAGCTAAGAGTGGCAGCATTGGGCATCTGAGGGGCTACTCTGTGGTCTGAGCTACTTTTGGGGCCAGTGGTGCTCTTACTCCTCAGCACTGTGAGTGAGCAGCTGGCCAGCTGGTCTACTGCCCCCTTTGTTGCCATTCCAGTCCTTGCTGTTGAAGTGTCCCTTTTGCTGATGTCCTCTCTTACCTATTTATTTGCTGTCTTTTTAAGAGGATCTTGAGAGGGGTGAGATAATAAAGGAGTGCATTTGGTTGTCTTTCTTTCCTAGTCAATTTTGAACCTTATTGGAATTTTTTTGTAAATGAATTTCCCTCTTTGGCATGGAGCATGGTGGGGATAAGAAGGGAGGATTTATTTTGAGATTAATAGACTCAAACAGAACTGAGGAAAACAATTGCAAAGCAGCAATAGGTTTGCCTAATTTCACCCCACATTCTAACTTTCATGTTCTAATATTTTATTTTAAAAACTAGGTCAGAAAAAGAGTGCACGCCAGTATCATGTACAGTTCTTTGGTGATGCCCCAGAAAGAGCTTGGATATTTGAGAAGAGCCTTGTAGCTTTCGAAGGAGAAGGACAATTTGAAAAATTATGCCAGGAAAGTGCCAAGCAGGCACCCACGAAAGCTGAGAAAATTAAGGTGACAGATGATCCTTTAGTATTCAGTATAATTTTTTTTTCTTTTATTTAAAAATTTTTTTTTTCAATTTATAAAATTCTTTAATTCTCTCTTTATTTTTTTTTACTCTAATAGACATTTTTTTTTTTTTTTGAGACAGAGTCTCGCTTTGTTTCCCAGGCTAGAGTGAGTGCCACAGCGTCAGCTTAGCTCACAGCAACCTCACACTCCTGGGCTCAGCCTCCCAGGTAGCTGGGACTACAGGGATGTGCCACCATGCCCGGCTAATTTTTTCTATATATATTAGTTGACCAATTAATTTATTTCTATTTATAGTAGAGACGGGGTCTCACTCTTGCTCAGGCTGGTTTGGAACTCCTGACCTCAAGCAATCTGCCCGCCTCAGCCTCCCAGAGTGCTAGGATTATAGGCGTGAGCCACCGCGCCTGGCCTTCTAATAGACATTTAAGTGATCTTAAGTATTCAGTATACTTTTTAGACCCACAATTTTTTTTGTTTTTGAGACAGAGTCTCACTCTGTTGCCCCTGCTAGAGTGCTGTGGCATCAGCCTAGCTCCCAGCAACCTCAAACCCTTGGGCTCAAGCGATCCTTCTGCCTCAGCCTCCCGAGTAGCTGGGATTACAGGCATGTGCCACCATGCTCGGCTAACTTTTTCTATATATTTTTAGATGGCCAATTAATGTCTTTCTATTTTTAGTAGAGACGGGGTTTCGCTCTTGCTTTGGCTGGTTTCGAACTCCCGACCTTGAGCGATCTGCCTGCCTCAGCCTCACAGAGTGCTAGGATTACAGGCGTGAGCAACCGTGCCTGGCCTAGACCCACAATTTTAATTTTAATTTTTTATTATTCTTGTTTTGAACTTATATTTGCTTGAAATATTGTAATTTTTTTTTTTTTTTTTTTTTTTTTTTGAGTCAGGGTCTCACTCTGTGGCCCAGACTGGAGTGCAATGGCAGTATCGTAGCTCACTGCATCCTTGAACTCCTAAGCTGGAATGATCCTGTCACCTCAGCCTCCTGAGTAGCTGGGACTACTATAAGCATGAGCTACCATACCTGGCTAAGTTAAAAAAAGTTTTTTGGTAGAGATGGAGTTTTGCTCTATTGCCCAAACTAGTCTCAAACTCCTGGGCTCAAGCAGTCTTCCCTCCTTGGCCTCCTAAAGTGCTGGAATTACAAGTGTGAGCCCTCGTGCTTGCCTGTAATGGCTTTTTTATTAATATATCTGTCATTGTTTACTTTTGCCCAAGTATGCCATGTTTTGAAATATGACAAGTTTCTATGGAGACACAGTTTTTTTCTTTTACTCATTGATGACTCCTAGAGATAATTTGTTTCATAATTTTTATTTTCCTTTATATGTGTAAGAGAGTGAGTGTGTGTGTGTGTGTGTACGTATCAAAACATTAGTTAATGTGATTGGGATTGATTTCTGGTTTAAAGAAATAATAGTTATTATGTTGGGCTAAATTCTGTCTAAAACCTAAGTTAATTGGTTTTTATAGTTTTGGATTTCTAAATTTATCTGAAATTATAAACGTATCCTTTTTTAAAAGTGAGTTAACTTTTGTGTTTGTGTAATTAAACTTATAGTGTCTTATATATTTTTTTCCAGCTGTTAAAACCTATTTCAGGGAAACTGAGGGCCCAGTGGGAGATGGGCATTGTTCAAGCAGAAGAGGCTGCAAGCATGTCAGTAGAGGAGCGGAAAGCCAAGTTTACCTTCGTTTATGTGGGGGACCAGCTTCATCTCAACCCTCGAGTGGCTAAGGAGGCTGGCATTGCTGCAGAATTTTCAGGAGAAATGGCAGGATCCTCAGGTGTCAGTGAAGAAGCTGCTGAAAACCCCAAGTTTGTGAGAGAAGAGGGCATTCCCATGAAGAGAAGGCGGAGAACCAAACTGTCTAGCTCTGCTGAGAACCAGGAGAGTGACCCTGGCATAGTAAGGAACAGTCCTCAAAAGATGGCAGAGGTAGACCCCAAAAGAGGAGTTGGGTCTCCTCCTGGGAGGAAGAAGGTCATGGCCTACACTCCACGAAGCAGGAAGGGAGATGCAGCATCCCAGTTTTTGGTCTTCTGTCAAAAGCACAGAGATGAGGTCAGTACTCTGATGGGTCATAAGTTGGTGGGTTTCATGCCAGGAAGTGTCTGCACTTGAGGAGTATCACTTCATTGTTCTGTCACCTGTGTCTCTGTACTATTAGCAGTCTGTAGTGAACTTTGCATAGATTTTAGGTCTGATAAGTATCATTAGGGAATAGCCATCTTGACCCTTGGGGCAAAGATACTTCCCTTTGCACTCAGGGTTACTAAAGTGATCTTCCAATGTGGGTGAGAAGATCCTGGGAATAGTGGGAAGTGGGTTTCATTGGATTGCTCTTTGCTGGAACCTCTGCCTTGTCCTTAACATCTGACTCTGGGTTAGCATTTCTCCAGGTGGCTGTTCTGAAGCTTCCGGTATGGAATACACTCTGTTATAAAATTTACTGTATCCACTAGCACTGAGTATGTTGAAGATGTATTTCCATAATATTTAAAAAGTAATATGATTAGGCTGGGTGTGGTGGCTCACGCCTGTTCCTAGTGCTCTGGGAGTTCGAGGTGGGAGGATGGCTTGAGCTTGGGAGTTTGAGACCAGCTTAAGCAACAGTGAATTACCATTTCTACTAATAATAGAAAAAAAGTTATCCAGGCATGCTGATGTGCACCTGTAGTCTGCTATTCAGGAGGCTGATGCAGGAGGATTGCCTTAGGCCCCAGGAGTTTGAGGTTGCAGTGACCTATCATGATGCCTCTGCAACCTAACTGGGATGACAGAGTGAAACTTTGTCTCCAAAAAAAAAGAAAATAATATGATTAAAGCATCTAAAGAATTTTCTTAATCATTTTCATAAAATATGCAATCTGTTAGTACATAGTAAAGGCTCAATTCTGTTGTAAAGAAAGGAAAAAATTAGGCCCCTCATTTTTGATGAACTATTACTTGAAGTGAGTGGGTTGTAGTCCTGGGCCTAAAAGCCTTTTTTGATAGTGTTCATTTTAATTTTACTTTCTTGGGAATTTTCTATTCAATAGTCTAAATCCATATGGTGATTAAAGGTACCAACAAGAAATAGGATCTGTTTTCCAAAAGGTTTCCGTGAGTGTTTAACCAGCACCTATTTTGTGGCAGGCAGCATGGCACAGAATGGGGCCATGAGTAATTCAGGCAGAGATTCCTAATTGAGTGGTTGTTGGGTGTTTTAAGAAATCCATGGTATGTGATTTTTTCTTGTCCCTACCCAGGAACTGGGAAGTCTTCCAGAGAAAGGAGTTTAAGTGGTGCCTTCAAGGATGAATAACCAGTAGTTAGATGATAAGGGTTTTTCCTAAATAAATAAATAAATAAATAAATAAATAAATAAATAAATAAATAAATAACTGGTAGAACTTTCTCAGGAATGCAAGGATGGTTTAATATTAGAAAATCTATTATTGGCCGGGCGCGGTGGCTCACGCCTGTAATCTTAGCACTCAGAGGCCGAGGCGGGCGGATTACTCAAGGTCTGGAGTTTAAAACCAGTCTGAGCAAGAGCGAGACCCCATCACTACTATAAATAGAAACAAATTAATTGGCCAACTAATACATATACAAAAAATTAGCCGGGCATGGTGGCACATGCCTGTAGTCCCAGCTACTCGGGAGGCTGAGGCAGTAGGATTGCTTGAGCTCAGGAGTTTGAGGTTGCTGTGAGCTAGGCTGACGCCACAGCACTCACTCTAGCCTGGGCAACAAAGTGAGACTCTGTCTCAAAAAAAGAAAAAAGAAAATCTATTATTGTGATTTACTCTGTAGAAGATTAAATGATCATCTTGATAGATGGATAAAAGACATTTGATAAAATTCATTGGCTTTTTTTGTTGTACATATTTATGGGGTACATGTGATGTTTTGAAACATGCATTAAAATTAACTACTTTTTGATAAAAAGGTAATAAACCAGGAATAGAAAGGGAACTATCTTTTTTTTTTTTTTTTTTTTGAGACAGAGTCTCACTCTGTTGCCCAGGCTGGAGTGAGTGCTGTGGCGTCAGCCTAGCTCACAGCAACCTCAATCTCCTGGGCTCAAGCGATCCTTCTGCCTCAGCCTCCCAAGTAACTGGGAGTACAGGCATGCGCCACCATGCCCGGCTAATAGAAGGGAACTATCTTTTTTTTTTTTTTTTTTNTTTTTTTGAGACAGAGTCTCACTTTATTGCCCAGGCTAGAGTGAGTGCTGTGGCATCAGCCTAGCTCACAGCAACCTCAAACTCCTGGGCTCAAGCAATCCTGCTGCCTCAGCCTCCCAAGCAACTGGGACTACAGGCATGCGCCACCATGCCCGGCTAATTTTTTTCTATATATTAGTTGGCCAATTAATTTCTTTCCGTTTATAGTAGAGATGGGGTCTCGCTCTTGCTCAGGCTGGTCTCGAACTCCTGAGCGCAAATGATCCGCCCACCTCGGCCTCCCAGAGAGTTAGGATTACAGGCGTGAGCCACCGCGCCCGGCCTAGAAGGGAACTATCTTTATCCATTGAAGAATATCTATCAAAAACTTTTGTCAAGGTACTTACTTATTGACGAACCTTTAGAAATATTCTCTTTAAAATTATAACTGAGACAGGATGCCTTCTTTCACCACTTATTAAATGTTGAACTTAAAATACTAGCCAGTACTGTAAGATAAGAAAATGGAGTAAAAGGCATAATTGTAAAGGAAGAAATAAAGATGTCATTGTTTGCAGAGGTCTATGTAGAAAATTCAAGGAAATGTACAGAAAATTTGTAGAATTAATAAAGAGTTCACCAAGGTTGGTGGATGTATGGTTAATATACAAGTGCACCAACAAAGAAGAAATGTAATATTAGAAAAAATACCATTGATAATAGAAACAAAAGTAGAAAAGTAGCTGATATTTTAGCAGACCTAAATAGGACTGTATAGAAAGAAAGATTCACTATCCTGTAGTTGTTCATTTCCGCTGTAGTGATCCCTGTTGCCCTCGCTAGAGTGCAGTGGTGCCATCATTGATCACTGCAGCCTCAAACTCCTGGGCTCAAGCAGTTTTCCTGCTTCAGCCTCCCAAGTAGCTGGGACTACAGGTGTGCGCCACCACACGCTAATTTTTTGTTTTTTTGTAGCGTCAGGGTCTCCGTCTTGCTCAGGCTAGTCTTGAACTCCTGAGCTCAAGTAATCCTCCTGCCTTGGCTTCCCAAAGTGCTAGGATTACAGTGTGAGCCACTGCGTGTAGTCTCAGTGTAATTCTAATGAGACTCCCAGTGGGAATTTTTTTGCACTTTGTAAGTGGATGCTAACATAGCCATGTTTGAAGAAAGGCTTGGCCTACGGACTTTCTGTTATTTAAAACAGTGATGTTCATGCCAGGGACCTACAGGGTAGTGACACTGGCCAGAACAGGGCCGAGAGCCAACTCTTGAGCATGTGGAGACAAATGGGAAAGGGCTGCCAGTTTGGCAAGGTGGCTGCTCTGGACATGATGCTGGGACCGTTGGTGATTTAAGAACTCAGCAAGCGGGGGAGAGGAGCTTTGTCAATTTGGGAGAGGGAAGGAGTTTTAAAATAAGCCAGACTGATCACAGACTAGAAAGGGATGACATTAAAATGACAATCTATGTGCCAAGGACACCATGAACATAGTGTAAAGGACAAGCTCTGTGTACAGAGCTGAAACAATTCCGAAGGAAAAGTGGGGGAAGGCTACAAAAATGGCAACATACAGAAAAGCCTGGACCAAGCCAGTAAGTATGTGAAGAGATGCTGCTCACCCTCAGCTGTCACCAAGAGCTGCAGATTAACGTCATGGTGGTATGAGGCCATATGGTCACCCAGTGAACAAACACCAAACTCGGATAAGCTTGGGGCTGAGAAGATGAGCAGCGATGGTGATCCTCTGGTGGAGGAAATATGTCAGTATCTAGTAAAATTGAAGATGTGCTTTCTTTGTTTCTTACAATTTCACTCCTAAGTATTTCCCCTAGAGTAATTTTGCTCTTGTACCCAAGGAGACACCACAGTGTCCAAAACTAAAAAGTCGTCAGGTGAATGGCAGACTGATATGTTCCTGCAGTGTAACACTCTACACTTCAGTTAAAATAAACTCACCGAGTGTCAAAGAAGAAAGCAAGTTGGTAAGGGATATGCAGATCCTATCACTTAACATTTGAAACATGCAACATAAACCCTATTTCGTTTGACCTACCCCTCTATCTTTGTCCTTCCAAAGAGTGGAATGGGTAGCTGTGAAGGTGTGTGCCTGTGTCCAGGAGGAGGTGTCAGCACCTAGTGGTGGATGGGTTGTGGTCACTGTTGGATTTAAAATAATATAAAGCTTCCAACAACTTAGTAGGAGAAAAATCAAATAATCCTATTAAAGACTGGGCAAAGGATCTGAATAGACATTTCTCAAAAGAAGACATACAAATGGCCAACAGGTATATGAGAAAATGCTCAACATCATTAGTCATCAGATAAATGCAAATCAAAACTACAATGAGATATCTCACCACAGTTAAAATGGCTTTTATTAAAAAGACAGGCAATAATGAATGCTGGCAAGGATGTGTAGAGCACTTGTACACTGTTGGTGGGAATGTAAATCGGTGCAACCATTATGGAGAACAGTATGGAGGTTCCTCAAAAAACTGAAAATAGAGCAACCATGTGACCCAGCAATCCTGCTGCTGGGTATATATCCAAAAGAGGGGAATTCAGTATGCTGAAAAGGTGTCTGCACTCCCATGTTGACTGCAGCACTATTCACAATAGCCAGGACTTGGAATCAAGCTGTTCATCAACAGATGAATGGATAAAGAAATGATGGTATATATACACAGTGGAATATTATATAGCCACAAAGAAGAATGAAATCCTGCCATTTGCAACAACATGGATAGAACTAGAGACTGTTATGTTAAATGAAATAAGCCAAGTCCAGAAAGATAGATCTCATGATGTTGATCATATCAAAGGCTCTCTCTCCTGGGGAGGGCGCCTCAAAGGTCCAGTAGTGGCTGCATTCCAAGATAGCTGTTGCATTCTCAAACCTGTGATTCTTGCCTGCTTTGAATGACAAAGCAGGTCTGCATGGAGCCGCAGGATGAGAGCCAAACAAAGAGTGCCTAAAAAGCAACTAACCAAAAGAACCAAGTTCCTGCTTATTCCTGATAATCTGTCTCAATCCACAATAACTAGATAAACATGAAGCCACTATATGTTTGTGTTAACTTCTCTGTTAAGTGGTAGCTATCTCTTAGAATTTAGAAGTTTGTCTTTGAAAGATCTTTTTTTGAGACAGAGTTTCACTTTATTGCCCAGGCTAGAGTGAGTGCCGTGGCGTCAGCCTAGCTCACAGCAACCTCAAACTCCTGGGCTCAAGCAATCCTGCTGCTTCAGCCTCCCAAGTAGCTGGGACTACAGGCATGTGCCACCATGCCCGGCTAATTTTTTCTATATATATTTTAGTTGGCCAATTAATTTCTTTCTATTTATAGTAGAGATGGGGTCTCGCTCTTGCTCAGGCTGGTCTCGAACTCCTGAGCTCAAATGATCCGCCCACCTCGGCCTCCCAGAGAGCTAGGATTACAGGCTTGAGCCACCGAGCCAGGCCCCTCTTTGAAAGATCTTGTAACCATTTGTTCACATAGATAGGGTTGATTAAGGAATCTTTAGAAGCCCTTTGAAAAACTTTTAACCCAAAACAAACTACCTGTTATTATGTAAACCTGTTACCCCTGACAATTGAACTACCTGTTATTATGTAAACGATATCCATACCTGTAAACACCTATGTGAAACTCCACTTCTGGCCTCACAATTGACGGGGTTATTGTGGGGTCCACTGAGTACCCTCGCTTTCTTATTTCTTTCTATAAATCTATAAAAGTATACCTTCATCTCTGTGTATTCTTTTATTTCCATTATTTTCTATATTCTATTATTTTCTTGTCCTTTGCGACAGCCCCTGCCTGAGGGACCCAATTTTTCACTGGGAGAAGTAGCTAATCTCTTCACATCACATGTTCTTACTCTTCTATGGTAGCTAAATGTTAAAACAATTGATGTTATGGAGACAGATAATAGAATGATGGTTACCAGAGGCTAGGAAGGGTAGCAGGAAGGTGAAGATAAAGTGGGGAAGGTTAATGGGTTATATTCTATAGTTCGATGGAATGAACAATTTTTCATAGCACAACAAGGTGACTATAATCAACAATAATATACCTTAAAATAGCTAAAAGAGTAGAATTTGAATGTTCCTAACACAAAGAAATGATAAATGCCTGAGGCACTGTATACCCCACTTACCCTGATTTGATTAATTCACATGGTGTTCCTGTATCAAAACATCACACAGGCTGAGCACAGTGGCTCATGCCTATAATCTTAGCAGGGAGGCTGAGGTGGGAGGATCGCTTGAGGTCAGGAGTTTGAGACCAGCCTGAGCAAAAGTGAGACACCATCTCTATTAAAAATAGAAAAAATTAGCTGGGTGTGGTGGTGTGGACCTGTAGTCCCAGCTACTCTGGAGGCTGAGGCAGGGGGATCGCTTGAGCCCAGGAATTTGAGGTTGCTGTGAGCTGTGATGAGACCACTGCACTCCAGCCTGAGCTGCAGAGCAAGGCTCTGTTTCAAAAAAATAAAAAAAACATTCCGAATTAGTGTTAAATACCCTGCCCCACCCATACCTGGTTCTAAGCCTTCCTCCTCTCCAGCTGGGTTCAGGAGGTAGTAGTTTGTTTTGACTAATTATGTGTTGTCCAAAAAGTGATGTTTCAATGACTTTGTTATTATTAGGATTGTATCCATGCTGACCCTGTCGTAAGTAATTCTAAATTTACATTGAGGAAACTCCTCCCTGACTGCACCCTGCAGAGTGATCTGATCCCTTTTGGGTTCTTTTTTCCTCTGGGGAGTGGCATTTCTCCTGGGATAGTTTCTGTGTGGTCAGTTAACCAGCAGCCAGCCGGTAGGGAGGGAGTTGGGTGGAGCCCCTGCTGCTTCCTGGGCCCTCTTTTTCTAGGGTCACTAGATGAAATGCTGTGACTGTCAAGGGGCTTTTGTTGCCACTTTCTGTCTATGTTGGAGGGCAATTTCTAGCTTCCTTCTTGCCAGTTAAAAAAAATACTGTGCTTTTTGAGATAAATCTTTGGATGTGTGGAACATTTTTGTTAACAGCTCTTCCCTTGTCTGTCAGGCTTAGCTGAGATGTGCAGCTCATGTATATATGTGGTCATGTTCCTGGAACACAGCCGAAGGGACTGGAGTAGGGAGGGAAGACACCGTCTGTGGAAAAACTGATGTCCCCTTTGTGTGAGGGTGATAGAAAACCTGAACAGAGGAGAGGATGAGCAACTCAGGCAGCTGCCAGCATGGTGCATTATTTTGTCTGCATATGAGGTTCCCTACTGTGATAAAAAGCACTGCAAAAGTTGACCGAAGGCTTCATGTAGCAGCAATTTAATTAGCAAACTTCTTAGCCTTGTGTTTCCAAGTATTAAAGTCTTTTCCACCTTCCCTTATCTTAATTTTTACAGATTCATTAGAGTTGAACCAATGATTTATGTCTCTGTTCTTTGTATATGCCTTTGTATTAGTTACCTATTGTTGCATGACAAGTTACCTCAAAACTTAGTGGCTTAAAACAACAACATGCATTTATCATCTCACAGTTTCCATGGGTCAGGAATCTGGGAACTGCTTGGCTGGGTGGTTCTACCTCAGTCTCTCTCATGAGGTTGCAGTCGAGATGTCAGCTGGGGCTACATCATCTGAAGGCTTGACTGTAGCCAGTGGATCTGCTTCTGAGTTGCCTGCCTCACTCACGTTGCTGGTAGGAGGCCTCAGTTCCTCACCGTGTGGCTCTCTCTGTAGGGCTGTTAGTGTGTCTTCATGACACAGGAGCTGGCTTCCGCCACAGCGGGTGATTTCAAAAGAGGGCATGGTGGATGTCTGTAATGCCCTAGGAGGCAAGCTCATGGCCCGCCTCAGAGGATGAGGCTGGGCTGCAGCACTCTTCTCTGGAGTCTAAAAACAAAAGCTCTAAGAAGATGTGTGAGGGGCAGGTGGGATGCAGGAGGGGGTGTGATCTATGAGCCACAGCTCAGCATAGGTTTTAGATGTGAGAGGAAGGGTGGTCCTGACCGTTGTTGATGCAGCAGCTGTGGATACTGTTGTGATTCATTCTAATCTGGGTTAGTGGCTAAACAAGGGCAACAGGCCCATAAAGGAATGTACTATTTGGGGAGCTTGGCAGGCACCTTGTGGATCTGAAGCCCTGAACAGGAATCTTTGCTGGATGATGATCTGAGAAGACCCGTGGTGCTTGGAGAGTTCAGAGCTGGTGAGCTCAGCAGTGGGTGCATCACGCAGAACAGAGCCCCACAGGCTCAGGATGGGCTAGGAATGCCCAGGTGGGGTTGGGGGAATAGGGTTCTCCAGGAGAACTGAGTGCCAGAGATCAGAGTCAGAGTTGGAACTGGCATCCTGGTGATAGGCGGTCATTAGCCGTCAGACTGGGCGTGACTGCAGGTTGGCATTCACCCTCGTCTAGAGTGGTGGTGGGTAGGTGTTGGCAGTGTTACTGTCCAGGCAGGGGTGCAGCAGCAGCAGGATGAGGGCTGGACAGGTGGTCACGTGACTCATCCAGGCAGCAGGAGGCCAGGTGGCGGCACGAGAGGCTATGAGAAGTTGCCTGTGGTGATTGCCTTGTGAGGAGGGTTTGAGTTTAGGGGCAGAGGTTACCTGTGTTGGCTGGACAGGTGGTTGGTCTAGGTGGTGATAGTGACTAGCTAGCATTAACCTGCTAGTTCCATACCACTGCCAGGTGGAGTGTTGCTGCCCTCGTTTCACAGAGCAGAGGCAGAGAAAACACCTTACTTGCCCATGTTCACACACTGCTGAGGATGAGCCAACATCTGGTCAGGTCTGGTTCCAGAGCATGCTGATCAGTGCTCCGAGTCAGTCAGGAATCTTCCAGGGCCTTGTGGGCAGTGAGGTGTCTGCCCTGACTGCTCAGCTCTGCTGCTGTAGCCTGAAAACAGCCACAGATAGCACAGAAACAAACACGTAACACTGTGTTCCAATAAAACTTTGTTTATGGACATTGATTATTGAATTTCCTGTAACTTTTGTATGTCATGAGATATTCTCCTGAATTTTTTCAAACATTTGAAAATACAAAAATTTTTCTTTGCTCATCAGCTGAACAGAAACAGACTGTCCCCTACTCTCTGGATCTATGGCTCTCAAACTTGGGGCCACGTTAGCAACCTATAAGAAACCTTTAAAGCACTTGTGCCAGGCTTACTTGTCCCAGGATTTGAGTTGGTGTTGGGTGGGACCTGAGCACCACAGGTGTTAAAACTCCTGGGTTGTCACCATGTGCAGCCAAGGCCCAGAACCCAGGGATCAGACTTCCATGTGTACTTGAATCTCCTGGAGACCTTGTCAAAATGCAGATTCCTAGTAGGCAGGGCTGGGCTAGGACTTGGGAGTCTGCATTTCTAGCAATGTCGTAGGGGGTGGATGCCAGCAGCTCCACTATGGCTGGAGGGCCAAGGAAGCCCTATCTCTTGGTTGTGCAGTGGTTGTTTCTGTCTGCTGGCCTGGACTGTAACAGAAATTGGGACATACTCCTGGGTGTACTGTTCTTACCGCCCACCCAGGGCTCATGCCTGAAAGATGAGCGCTGTGGCTAGTGATGAGTGCCAAGCTGGGCCTCCTCACCTCCCTGCTTAGAGGTGGGACTTCCGTGGGATTCGCACTGGTGCTGATTTTTCAAGGATGCCTAGCCTAGAAACTTCTTACAGATAATTTATTGATCTTGGAAAAATATTTTTTTTCTCTTTTTGCCACTTGTCATTTCTTATGTTTACATAAATATGTTTGCATTGTTTTTACTGGTACAGTTTTATTTTATTTTATTATTTTTTGAGACAGAGTCTTGCTTTGTTGCCCAGGCTAGAGTGAGTGGCGTGGTGTCAGCCTAGCTCACGGCAACCTCAAACTCCTGGGCTCAAGCAATCCTCCGGCCTCAGCCTCCCGAGTAGCTGGGACTACAGGCATGAGGCACCATGCCCAGCTAATGTTTTCTATATATATTAGTTGGCCAATTAATTTCTTTCTATTTATAGTAGAGATGGGATCTCGCTCTTGCTCAGGCTGGTTTCAAACTCTTGACCTCGAGCAATCCGCCCGCCTGGGCCTCCCAGAGTGTTGGGATTACAGGTGTGAGCCACTGCGCCTGGCCTACTGGCACAGTTTTAATTTATGAATTTTCAGGGAGTCACAGTGTCAGTTAAATGCTATTATTCTTTGAAGCTTTTATGAGAAATAGTTTAATGATGTGGGAATAAAAATGCTACACACTAAGTTCTAAAGGGCCATATATGTGATTTGAGGTTTATGCATTTAACTTCCTTTCTGTACCCCTTTACTGTGTTCACAGGTGTTTGCTGAGCACCCAGATGCTTCAGGTGAGGAGATTGAAGAATTGCTTGGATCCCAGTGGAACATGCTCAATGAGAAGCAGAAAGCACGCTATAACACCAAGTTTGCCCTGGTGACCTCTGCCCAGTCTGAAGAAGATTCTGGTAAACATAAAACTGCACTAGTGTCCTCTGCTTAGGTGCAACGTGTGAAGTGTAGCAAACTGAGATCTGGTGTTGGAACTGTAGGGAATTGTGTCCATCTCCCCAACTCTGACCCATGATGTTTGGGCCAGCTGCCAGAGTGCCTGTGGTCACAATCAAAGCAACCTTTGCTGTGCACATTTCCTTACTCATCATGAGAGCTGTTCTGTGTGATCCTCTGTCTGGCCTATGGGTCCCTTGCTCTTTTGCCCAAGTGAAGCCAGCACTGCAGTCACTGCTGCTGATGGGTCGTGAGGGGTAGGATAGGTGGAAGGGAGCCAGGTGGTTCTAGGACTCCAGGCCTGCGGGATGTGGCTGGGTCAGACTTCAGGCCAATGGTTACCAGTGAGGCTGCTCTTCCCACACTGCTGAGAGCTGTTCTGGCATGGAGGTAGTTCCTGGCCTATTGGCTGAGAGCTTGCAGGGTAAGAAGGATAACTGGACTGACCTTAAATTTGGGTGTCTCTTGGTTCTTCCTAGGCCTTCAGTTTAAAAACAAAAAATGGGCTGGGCACAATGGCTCATGCCTATAATCCTAGCACTTTGAGAAGTTGAGGAGGGAGGATTGCTTGAGGCCAGGAGTTCAAGACTGCAGTGAGCTATGGTTGTGCCACTGTACTCCAGCCTGGGCAACAGAGCGAGACCCTGTCTTAAAAAAAAAAAACAAAAAAACAAGTGCTGCTGTGCTTCGGGCATTGGTAAGAGTTGGGAGACAACACTGAGATTTGGAGAAAATGTAACAGTGGTTAGGTTTGTAATCTATGTGTGCTTGGATACGTAAGTTGTGGAAAACTGATATTTTAATGTAAAAATAAATGTGACGTATTTGGGTCTCCATTTAAAGTACAAATTCTGTATCTCTCAAAGCTCGTCATTGAGGAGATTTGGAGAGGCCAAACTTAGTGTTTCAAGACTCACCTCAAAGGAGGCCCAGAAGTAACCATAGTCTGCCTTGGTGTGCTCACTTGCGCTCATGGAGCCGTGCTGTGTGTGTTGCGCTGGTATCCCACATGCGCTATATCACCTTTCTCTTTTCTCAGATGTTTTTATCTTGTTTTAGGACTTTCTAGATCTCCTCATCAGCTATCTAATTAATCTTGAATCTTGTTTAATTTGCTCAGTGTTGCAAACAGCAACGATTTAGAATAGCATATTCAGGATTTGCGTATTTTCTTTAAAAGGCAATAGTTCACCTCAGTCTTCATCGGTACACTAAATTTAGAGAAGTATCTCTTTTCAATGATTTGCTTATTTAAAAATGAGCTGGGGCCGGGCGCAGTGGCTCACGCCTGTAATCCTAGAACTCTGGGAGGCCCAGGCAGGCGGATTGCTCAAGGTCAGGAGTTCGAAACCAGCCTGAGCAAGAGCGAGACCTCGCCTCTACTATAAATAGAAAGAAATTTATTGGCCAACTAATATATACAGAAAAAATTAGCTGGTCATGGTGGTGCATGCCTGTAGTCCCAGCTACTCGGGAGGCTGAGGCAGGAGGATTGCTTGAGTCCAGGAGTTTGAGGTTGCTGTGAGCTAGGCTAACACCACGGCACTCACTCTAACCTGGGCAACAAAGTGAGACTCTGTTTCAAAAAAAACCAATAAATAAATAAATAATAAATAAAAATGAGCTGGGTCTTCCTGAAGCCAGATTCAGCTTACTCTTGAAGAGTAAGTGTGACTCTGATTGTATTATATTTTGCCATTTGGGGCTATTTCTAAGCACTTAGTGACAG
>VSMD01107515.1:0-19382 GCA_008750895.1 Mirza zaza
GCGGCCTCCACCCGCGCGTGCGCAGTTGACAGCCTGCGGCCTCCACCCGCGCGTGCGCAGTTGACAGCCTGCGGCCTCCACCCGCGCGTGCGCAGTTGACAGCCTGCGGCCTCCACCCGCGCGTGCGCAGTTGACAGCCTGCGGCCTCCACCCGCGCGTGCGCAGTTGACAGGCTGCGGCCTCCACCCCGCGCGTGCGCAGTTGACAGCAGGGTTCCCGCCCTGTGAGAATCTGATGCCGGGTGATCCGGGAGGCGGAGCGCAGGCGGTGGTGCGGCGACCGGGAGCGCGCACGGAGGAAGCTCCCCCGCCACTCGCCTGCTGCTGGGCAGCTGAGTGCTTAACAGGCCACGGACCGTGCCGGTCCCCAGCCTGGGGTCCCGGAGCGCATGGCTAGCACACAGTCACTTGTTTCCTGAATTGACGATGTTTATTTTTATTTTTATTTTTTGAGACAGAGTCTCGCTTTGTTGCCCAGGCTAGAGTGAGTGCGATGGCGTCAGCCTAGCTCACAGCAACCTCAAACTCCTGGGCTCAAGCGATCCTCCTGCCTCAGCCTCCCAAGTAGCTGGGACTACAGGCATGTGCCACCATGCCCGGGTAATTTTTTGTATATATATATATTTTAGTTGGTTAATTAGTTTCTTTATATTTTTAGTAGAGGTGGGGTCTTGCTCAGGCTGGTTTCGAACTCCTGACCTTGAGCGATCCACCCACCCCGGCCTCGCAGAGTGCTCGGATTACAGGCGTGAGCCACCACGCCCAGCCTTGATGATGTTTATTACCTGAAAAATAATAAAAAGATGAAGTTTTAGTTGCTTACTAAATTTATCTTGGTTTCCATGATATTTGTTTGCTACCTAACAGATGCGAACTCGTTAGCTGATGACTGCTCTGCCAGTAATACAGCCACTGTTCTCTGCATAGTAAGGGGTGTTTCGTCAGTGGGATGGTACCAGCAAATCTGATCCACCCTGTGGGGGAAAACAGTTCTAGTGACAGGAGGATCCATGTCAATGTGTCACTATTACAGTGTTTTGTCACTCAGAGAATAAAACACTTATTTGATTAAGTCACATTCACTGTGCTTCTTTGCTAGTCAGTTTCTCATCCACACAGGGTCTTAGAGCCAGATTTACTATGTAATGTGACCCGAGGTGTTTTTTTTAATCCTTTTCTTTTTACACAGTTCTTATTTGAACACTAGAAAATAATTGAGAAGATTATTTAGCTGGACCCACCCTGCTACTAATCGGAAAAGTCATTTGAAGCCTCTGGGCTTTAGGTTAAGTATCTGGAAAAAGGAGGCAGTTGGAAAAAATGATCACTAATGTTTTTAGGTCTAAAATTATGTCACCATATATTTTACAAAATACAGCAATACTTGCTCAATTAGGGGCTTGCTTAATTAGTGGGTTTAATGAGTACCAGTAGAATATATGAAAAGTTAACATTTTAAAGTGGAAAGATTCTCATATTGCTATTTTTTTAAGTCTTGCTTTTCAAGTTTGGGTGACTGGAGCTATTGTGATTTGGGGCTCTTAGCCCATAGGGAGTGCCAAAGGGTACAAAAGAATTGCCTCACTGTTAATTTTGCTGGACTTCTCTAAGGGTAAACAAACTTCCTTTGACATGAACAAGTTTCCAAAGCTGTGGTTCCCTCAGAGAAGGTAGTTGAAGCTAAAAGGAGCAAAGCTTTTAGATTGAATTCAATGGGCTAACATGAAAGCCAGACATAAATCTTAGAAGAACGATGCTTTGCTGAAAGGCAAAGAATTGTCTCTATACTCAGACGTGAGGCTATGCAGGAGTCCTGGAGGTCTCTCTGAGGGTGCAAACCAATTAAGTAAGTCTTGAACTGAAATTGCTTTTTATCATCTGGGTGAGAAGCCATACATTTAAAGAAAAGGGCTATTGTTTGACAAAAACCTAATTAGCTGGGCTACACTCAGGCTCTTGGGTTTTTTATCTTATTAGGAAAAGGAGAGGTTGAAATTGCATATGGACTACTTCTTGGGTAGGAATTTGGAATTTTGGAGCCCATTTCTAAGGAATACAGAATTCTCCCCAAAGCCATTTGTATTCGACTAACTAGGATTTTAGATTGAGACCCAAACTAAACATGCGATCGCTCTATTTTATTCAAGGTTGTCCTAAATATTTTCTTTACTACAGATGTGTTAGTACAAGTATGTTTAGGCCTATTCAAGAACACAGGAATATGGAATACATAATATGTGGGTTTCATACTCAGTATAAAATCTTCTTTATTTATTTAGAGGCAAATTACTGGAGCTTGTATATAAAACAGAGAAAGAGAGTCACAGTTATGTGTGTGAAAAAAAATGACTAAGAAAAATTTTCCTTAATCTTAAAGATTGAGTCCATATCTTGGCATATTGGTTCAAATCTAGCTATGCCACTTGCTAACTGAGGTTATTTAAGTTCTCTGCCTCAGTTTCTTCATCTAAAAATAGTGAATAATAGTGTTCCTAGGGTAATTGCCAAGATAAAAGGAAACAAAGGATGTTAAAGAAATGTCTGGCATGTATTCAGTGCCCAGTAAAAGCGATCATCATCACCTTCACGACTCTCATTAAACTGTGGCTCATTCAATTTTTAAAATAGGAACAAAGAGCTTTAATACAGTAGTGTTTGACAGATTTAAGGAGCATTGCCTTTCTTTAAAGTGAATTTATTTTATTATTTTTTAGCATTGAATGATTCTTTTGATTTGATAAAGAGATGTAGATGGTTTGTCCAATGAGAACAGTTTTAAACTACACTTTTAAGCATGTTAATCTTCCATGTGAAAGCTGGATTTCATTATTTCCGGAGTGCTCCTGGCCAAGGCAGATCAGAGCTTTAATTTTTGGAATGCTAATAAGGGCAGCTGTATTCCAGAATTCTAGTTGTTTTCATGAGATTTTTATAAAAGCACAGAAACAAAACCAGTGAGTGAAAAAAATGTTCATAGACTCCAGTTTGAGTCTAAATTCTTTGAGAAGGGTTTTCTTCAAATTAGATGATAATAAAATTAGTCAGTCAAATAGTCAAATGTGCAAGTTTTATGGCTTATAATGAATTGCATTGTTAGATTAACCTGTTTTTCTTTGCAATTATTTTATATATTTGATTTAGAAAGTATTTTTAAGGCATGACTAAATGCTTATCCTATGACTAAAAAAATCAAGCCAGGTGTGGTGGCACGCACCTGTAGTCCGAGCTACTCCAGAGGCTGTAGCTCGGATGGCTTGAGCCCAGGAGTTGAGGTCTAGCTTAGGCGACATAGTGAGACCTCACGACCCCGTCTCTAAGAGAGGAAAAATAATTAAATGAAAGCCATATGTCCTAGAAGACTACTTAGAGAACTCCAGGGTTTGAATTTTCCTATAAATACAGTCTTCAGATGTAAAATATCACGTGCATCATAGTAATAGTAAAGTATTTGGAATCGATTACATACTTTGCCATTATATAATTTATTCTAATCCATATTTATGTTACCTAACCCTAGAATAAAGGGTCAGGAAACTACCTTATTTTTTTTTCCAAGCATGCTGTATTTCATCTTTGCCAAAAATTATTTTTAAGAGATTAAATTCTCTATTAATATAGTCAGTGTGACACCACATGTACTCACTGTTAAATTGGAACTAACCAGCCGGGTGTGGTGGCTCCCGCCTCTAATCCTAGCACTCTGGGAGGCCGAGGTGGGCGGATCGCTTGAGGTCAGGAGTTTGAGACCAGCCTGAGCAAGAGCAAGACCCGATCTTTACTATAAATAGAAAGAAATTAATTGGCCAACTAAAAATATATATAGAAAAAATTAGCTGGGCATGGTGGTGCATGCCTGTAGTCCATGCCTGTAGTCCAAGCTACTTGGGAGGCTGAGGCAGAAGGATCGCTTGAGCCCAGGAGATTGAGGTTGCTGTGAGCTAGGCTGACACCACGGCACTCTAGCCCGTGCAGGAGAGTGAGACTCTATCTCAAAAAGAAAAAAAAAGAATAAACTATTAGAGTTTGTTTATATTATGACTACTAAACCCTTATCAGATATAAGATTTGCAAATATTTTCTCTCATTCTAAGAGTTGTCTTTTCAATTTCTTAATAGTGTCCTTTGACATACAAAGTTTTTAATATTAACAGAGTCCAATTTATTTATTTTTTCTTTTGTTGTTTGTGCTTTTGGTGTCATATCTAAGAAACTCTTTCTTAGTTCAAGGTGATGAAGATTTATACCTATGTTTTCTTCTAAGAGTTTTATAGTTTTAGTCCTTACATTTATATCTTTGATCCATTTTGAGTTAATTTTTATACATGGTGTAAGGGAGGGGTCTAAATTCATTTTCTTTTTGCATGTGGATATCCAGTTGTCCCAACATTATTTCTTGGAAGGACTATTCTTTTGTTAGTGATTGGTCTTGGAATTTTTATTGAAAAATCAATTGACCGTAGATATGTGAGTTTATATCTGGACTCTGTATATCTATAGGTTTATCCTAATGCAGTATGACACCGACCCGTACTAAGTGTGAAATCAGGAAGGTGGTCCTCCACCTTTGTTTTTTTACAAGATTGGTTTAGCTATTCTGGGTCCCTTACAATTCCATGTAAATTTTAGAATCAACTTGTCCATTTCAGAAAAAGAGGCAGTTGGGATTTTGATAGGGAGGGTATTGAATTTGTAGGTCAGTTTGTGTAGTATTGCCAGTGTAACACTGTTAAGTCTTCCAGTCCATTAACATGGGATATCTTTCCATTTATTTAGGTCTTCATTGATATCTTTCAACAATATTTTGTAGGTTTCAGTGTACAAGTCTTGTGCTTCTTGAAAATTTATTCCTAACTTAAATATGTAATATAATATTAAGTTTTATGTTGTTATAACTGGAATAGTTTTCTTAATTTTCATTTTGGATTGTTCATTGCTAATGTTAAGGAATATGACTGATATTTGTATATTGATCTTATATCCTGTAACCTTGTTGAAATGTATTAGTGTTAATAGTTTTTTTTTTTTTTTGTTGGTGGATTTTTTAGAGTTTTCTATGTATAATATTATGTCATTGTGCTCGCTTCGGCAGCAAATATACTAAAATTGGAATGATACACAGAAGATTAGCATGGCCCCTGCACAAGTTATTCAAATTTTATATATATATTAAAAAAAGATTATGTCATTTGTAAATAAGAGATAGTTTTCCTTCTTTTTGTCTAATCTGGATGCCTTTTATTTCTTTTTCTTGCCTAATTGCCCTTGCTTGAACCTCCAATACAAAGTTGGAAAAGAGTAGTGAGAATGGCCATTCTTTTCTTGTTTTTGATATTGTGGGGAAATTTTTCAGGCTTTCATCATTAAGTAAATGTTGGCTGTGGATTTTTCATAGATGTCCTTTGTCTATGAAAAAGGAATTTTCCTGCTGTTCCTAGCTCGTTGAGTGTTTTTACTATGAAAGGGTGTTGATTTTGTTAAATTGTTTTTCTGTACCTATTGAGATGATCATGTAGTTTTTGTTTTTGTTCTATTGATATGGCATATTACATTAATTGATTTCCAGGTATTAAACCAACCTTGCATTCCTGGATTAAGTCCCACTTGGTGTTGATGTATAATCCTTTTTATGTGCTACTGGACTTAGTTTGCAAGTATTTTGTTGAGGTTTTTTGCATCTATATTCTTAAGGGATATTGTTCTTTAGCTTTGTTTTCTTGTGATACTTTGTTCTGGTTTTTGTATCAAGATGATGCAGACCTCATAGACTGAGTTTGGAAGTATTCCCTCCTCTTCTGTTTTTTGGAAGAGTTTGTTTTCTTTTTTTTTTTTTTTGAGACAGAGTCTCACTCTGTTGCCTGGGCTAGAGTGCCATGGCGTCAGCCTAGCTCACAGCCCCCTCAAAATCCTGGGCTCAAGCAATCCTTCTGCTTCAGCCTCCCAAGTAGCTGGGACTACAGGCATGTGCCACCATGCCTGGCTAATTTTTTCTATGTATTTTTAGTTGGCCAATTAATTTATTTCTATTTTTTTGGTAGAGATGGAGTCTCACTCTTGCTCAGGCTGTTTTCGAACTCCTGACCTTCAGCGATCCTCCCACCTTGGCCTCCTAGAGTGCTAGGATTACAGGCCTGAGCCAGTGCGCCCAGCCTTTTTGGAAGAGTTTTTGAAGAACTGGTGTTATATGTTTAAACATTTGGTAGAATTCACTAGTGAAGCAATCTTGGTATGGGCTTTTCTTTGTGTGTTTTTTGATTACTGAATCAATCTCTTTAGTTGTTATGCATGTATTCAGATTTTCTATTTCTTCTTGAGTCATTTTGGTAGTTTGTATCTTTCTGGGAATTTTTTCATTTCATCTAGGTTATATTATTTATTGGAATGCAATTGCTCACAGTGTTCCCTTATAATCCATTTTTATTCCCTATGAGTTTGGTGTTCTATTCTTTCATTCCTAATTTTAGTAATTAATTACTAAAATTAATTACTAAATTTAGTAATTAATTACTAAATTTAGTAATTTCATTCCTAATTTTAGTCTTCTTTGTTTCCTTGGTCCTTCTAAAGTAAAAGTTTGTCAATTTGTTATATTTTCAAAGAATCAACTTGATTTAAAAAGTATCTATTGTATTTATTTCTGCCCTACTCGTTATTTATTTATTTTTCCTTCTCCTTGCTTTGGGCTTAAGTTACTCTTCTTTTTCTACTTTATTAAGGTGAAGGATTAGGTTGTTGATCTGGGATCTTTTTTTAGAATTGGCATTTACAGCTATAAATGTTCTCCTTCTTTCACTGCATCCCGTAAGTTTTGGTATATTGCGTTTTCATTTTAATTTATCTCAAAGTATTATCTAATGTCCCTTGTGATTTCTTCTTTGACCCGTTGGTTATTAGAAGTCTTTTGTTTAGTTTCCACATATTTTTTAATATCACCAATTTCCTTCTGTTAGTGGTTTATAATTTCATGTCACTTTTGTTGGAGAATATACTTTCTATGATTTCATTCCTTTTACATTTATTAAAGCTTGTTTTGTGGCATAATATATGGTCTATCCCTGGGAATGTTCCATGTGCAAAAGTGATTTCAGAAATAAAGATTTTTAAAAGTTTCCAGTTTTGATTTTGAATATGGTAAACACTGATAGATGTAATCCATACACACAAAACTCTTAGGGATATTCAGTAACTTTGAAGAGTGTGAACGGGTCCTAAGACCAAAATGTGTGATACCCTCTGAGCTAAAGGAATGGTGGGAAATGAACTCTGGATAAAAATTTGACTCAGATGATGAAAAATGATGGTTTGTTTGTCAACGAGTATGGACTTCCTTCTGTAATCAGTGGAGGTTTTTAGAAGGAATTAATAATCATATCTGCAGCATCCTGAGGGCTTAGAGCAATGCCTCGTACATACTGAGTAGCTTAACAAATATTTGTTGGATGGTAGAAGTATGGATTGAAAAATTGACATACTAGAGGCAGAAAAATTAATTTACGTTTAGAATTTTAGGCAAGAGATGCTTGGATGGATGAAGGCCATTCTGAGAAATTATATTTCAATTCCCTAATTACTTTCAATTTCTGCTTTCATCATTAAATCAAGTGTGAAATATTCCCTGGATATTTGGGATTTTTTTCTGTATGACATCCAATGTCTTACTAATGGTTTAAAGTGATTTCTTGAATAAGTATAATCAATCCTTTGCCAATGCTGTTTTTCAGATAAGTTTGTAGTTTGAATAAACAGAAAGTATATAAATTGAGCAGAAAGTGGCTTCAAAGGATTCACTATGGTGATAATCACAGTATCTCTTCCTTAAAATAGGGAATCCTGCTTGGAATTTCTATGTGCTTTGAAACATGTTAATTTAAATCAGTGTAATTTTGCATATATTGTGAGGGTATTTTGAAGTTACATAGTATAATTCATCAGGATTCCAACAGAACACAGCTGGCAAACTCAAAAAGGGACAAATTAGGGAGGTTTTATTTATGTAGAAAGTATTTACAGAGGTAAATAAAGAGAGGAAGAAACCAGAGGAATGGAAAATATTGAAAAAGCAAGAAAAGAAATATGCGTAGGATGGAGGGCACAAGGTATAGGTTCTAACTTTGAGGCAGGATGTACCTTTCTTCTGACTCTACAGGAAAGTATTAAAAAAGCAGATGTAAAAATGGATATATTGGAACCAAAAGTGATGGGCAAGCATGTGCTGCTTTTCTGGGACTAGGCTAGAGCTCTTTCCCTTGATTCTTGCTATTTGCACAAGGCCCATTAGCTGATAAGGAGGAGCATTTATTCTTACCTGGAAGCCAAGAGGAATTAATCTTTTTTTTTTTTTTTAATCATTGCAGAGAAATATTACTCCCAGACACCATCTACATTTCCCTAGGCACCCAGGCACCAGACACCATGGACATGTGTCCATGATTGCTGAAGTACCCCTGTCCCCATTAGCAGAGATAATTTGTTGCACTGGAGAGGTAAGAAGTGCAGTGTAGTTGTACCGAAAATGACACAAAAGTAGGTACATAACCCATAATTTTATTTATTTATTTATTTATTTTGTTTCTTTTTCCTTCAACATTTGTCGTTTGGTTGTATTAACCCATAATTTTTAATAGCTTTATAGATTTATGTACATTGCATTTACTGTGTAGAATTTGATAAGTTTTGACATCTATACGACCACGAAACCATCATGACGATCAAGGTGGTGAACGTATCTTCCTGCCCCTCCCCTATTCCAAGGCAACCACTGGTTGGCTTGATATCACTATAAATAGACTTGCATTTATAATGTAAGGTAAATGGAATTGTATAATCTCAACTCCTTGTTTTTCATCTGGCTTACATTCAACAAAATTATTTTTAGATTCTTCTGTGTAAAATATTCACATCCTAGTTGGGCTCTCAGCTTAACATTCAACCCTTTCACTTGCTTTTGGTAAACATTCTCTCCCATTTCCTTCTGGTGTTAAACATTCCCCCCCCCCCACAACCAAATTATTTATTCAGCAGTCTCTTCTCCCTTCTTCTGAGCAAGCGACTTTTCCCCTTCCTTGAGGTAAATAAGGCCTTCAGAACAAAGCTCCATTTCTTTCTATCTTCACCTTTTCGCTCTAGTCTCAGGGATGAGGTGTCCATCTGGGCTCTGTTACTTTCATTCCCTTTTTTCCCATTGTTATTTTACTTTATCACCTATCTCCTCTTTCTTCTGTGCTTTCAACCGTTTTCCACCCTTTGCCTTATTTTCCTAAGCCTGTGAGTCTTTCTCATCCTAAATTAAAAATATCAACGGCAACCGGAACACCCACCACAGTAAACAGGAGAACGTTCTGCTCAGTCTGCACATCACTTCCATTGCCCACTACCTTATCTCTTTTTTTCTTGCTCAGTCAAACTTCTTTAAAGCTTGGTCTACAAGGGCAGGCTACAGTAGAGTGCAGTACAAAATGAAAACATGTGGCTACTCTTTAAAAAGAGTATGAAGAATTTCAAGATGGCAGCCTTGGAGTATTAAACCCAGGGTAAGCACTGGGGCCCCGTGTGATGGCATAGGGTGCACATCAGAAAGCTGAGTCTGAGAACACACTCTTCATTTCTGCTTACTGGACTCCCATTCATCTGTCAGCCCTCCTACCCCCATCTACTTTTTACCTCCATCTTAATGCTGTGAAAGCTCTCCACCAAGCTAAGATCATTAGACATTTTTCAGTTCTTATTTTTACCTTTTTGCATTAACCAAATTTTTCTATATATTCTCATCTCCCTTCCATACATGTGGTTGCTTAAAAATTATTTGTTGAATAAATGAATGACCATTCTTTGACTCTTATTCGTTGGATTCTCAGGGTCCTGACCATCTTCTCACTTTACGCCATACCTCCATCCTAGTTAGTCCATCTGGGTTTACATGTAAGCTTGTGACTTCAAGACCTATATATAAACTAGTGACTTTGAAGTCTCTTTTTCTAGCTCCTTCCCTGAGTGTAGACTCATATCTGTCTATCCATGCATCTATCTATCAGCTGCTGCTTCTGAGATGTCCTCACTGCATGTCCAGTTGATACCTCAAACTCAATGTATTCAAAACCAAACTCATTACTGTCTCCTACTTGAAACTTTCTCTTTCTCTTGTGGTTCTTATTTTTTTTTTTTTTGAGACAGAGTCTCACTTTATTACCCAGGCTAGAGTGAGTGCCGTGGCATCAGCCTAGCTCACAGCAACCTCAAACTCCTGGGCTCAAGCAATCCTGCTGCCTCAGCCTCCCAAGTAGCTGGGACTACAGGCATGTGCCACCATGCCCGGCTAATTTTTTCTATATATATTAGTTGGCCAATTAATTTCTTTCTATTTATAGTAGAGATGGGGTCTCGCTCTTGCTCAGGCTGGTCTCGAACTCCTGAGCTCAAACGATCCGCCCACCTCGGCCTCCCAGAGAGCTAGGATTACAGGCTTGAGCCACCGCGCCCGGCCTCTTGTGGTTCTTATTTTTAATGGTACATCTAGGCACAAAATGTTAGGGAAAATTCATGGAGGGAGAGATTATATTTTATAACTAATGTAAGGAGTTCAAGAAAAATATTAAGTTTGAAATAGGACTTCAGAGGTAAGTTTGGCAAGATAAAAATGAGGCGGAAGTTGTATAAAAGATGAAATTTTTTTTTGTTGTTGTTGTTTTTTTTGAGATTTTTTTTTGTTTTTGAGACAGAGTCTCACTTTGTTGCCCAGGCTAGAGTGAGTGCTGTGGCATCAGCCTAGCTCACAGCAACCTCAAACTCCTGGGCTCAAGCAATCCTCCTGCCTCAGCCTCCCAAGTAGCTGGGACTACAGGCATGTACCACCATGCCTGGCTAATATTTTCTATATATATTAGTTGGCCGATTAATTTCTTTCTATTTATAGTAGAGATGGGGTCTCGCTCTTGCTCAGGCTGGTTTCGAACTCCTGACCTCGAGCAATCCGCCCGCCTCGGCTTCCCAGAGTGCTAGGATTACAGGCGTGAGCCACCGCGCCCGGCCAAGAGATTATGTTTTATAACTAATGTCAGGAGCTCAAGAAAGATATTAAGTTTGCAATAGGACTTCAAAGGTAAGTTTGGAAAGATAAAAATGAGGTGGAAGTTGTATAAAAAATGAAATGTTAATTGTTTTTTTTTTCTTCTGGAAAAATAATAGATGGGTTGGGGTAACCCACCTCTGAGATCATCTCCAATGATTTCCCACCTGCCGACATTTACATGCTCATGTCGTCCTCCCTCTGCATTGAACAGGCTGACCTGTGGAATGACAGGATAGTGCTGAAATAATGGAGTTTGACTTCTGAGGCTCCATCATAAATGGCATTGTGGCTTCCATCCTGTTCTCTTGGATTACTGGCTTTGGAGGCAGCTGCCATGGTGTGGACCCTCAAACAGCTCCATGGAGAGGTCCATGTGTTGGAAAACTCCAGACAACAGCCCATGTGAGTGGCCCAGCTTAGGTGCACATCACTTACCCCAGGCAAGCCTTCAGATGCTTAGAGTCTGGGCTGTGTCTTGCCTGCAACTTCCTGAGAGACCCCAAGACAGAACCACCAGCCAAGCCACTCCCAAATCCCTGATCCACAGAGACTATAAAATAATAAATGTTTTTTTTTTTGTTGCAAGCATTCAGTTTTGTGATAATGTGTTACATACCAGTAGACAACTAATGCAGAGGGCTTTTCATTGTACACATTTTTATATGTATGGAGCTTTTAAATAATGTATCTATATAAATAAACACCATAAAAGCAACCACAAAGGGAACTTTGAAAATGAAATCCCTGCCTTAATTCCCCAAGGATTTCCCATTACATTCTTATTTGGAATGAAATATGAACTCCTTGCACTTATCTAACAAGCCTATGTGGTCCAGCCCCTGCCTCTTCTGTGTCTCCAGCCAGGAGACAGTAGTGCTGGTCCCCCTTGACTCCCATCGATGTTCTGACATTTCTGAATTCCAGGATTGACAACGATTAGGTTCTTAGAGTGAAACTCCAGCTTTGTATCATAAAGCAGCTCTCTAACAAAAGTAAAATCCCCTACATGTTTCTAGCACAGTGGGACGGACACACACACACACATTTATAGCTTTACAGAAGTAAAAGATACATATTTCAAGTGTGTACTTTGACAACTTGAAAATAAATTTTGAAATCATCATTATATTCAAAGTAATAAACATATCTTTTATGCTTAAAAGTTTCCTCTGATCCAGTCCTTCTGAGTTAGTGAAATTAAAAAAAACGTCTCCTCTGAGCCCTTTTGTAATCTCTCCCTCCATCCTACCTTATCCTCTGACCCCCTAAACTACATATCTAGACAGATGATAGACATTTCCATCATTACAGAAAGTTCTGTTGGAAAGTGCTTATGTAATTCTTGTAGTAAAGAATGCCCCATTTTGTTTGGGCGTAGTTAATATACCAGTTGTTTACGAAGTCAATAAGCACTGGAACCTAGTAGTACGTGAAAACAATTCTATCTATTGACAGTTACTGATGAAATGGCTTTCGAGCTTTAGAGATCTTTCTGCTGGATCAGATGAAGTCTATCAAGTTCCTACCATTGTACAAAGTGTGCAATGCCAATAGCAAAGCATCTTCTTCCTCCAGGAAACTAGCTCTTGATGTACTTAGAAAAGTTAGCTTTGTAGGTTAAAAGAGATTTGTAGTCTTTGGGGAAAAAACAAAAGAACAGCTTGCTCCTTCCATTTAATTAGCAGATACAAATTTGACTAGAACATCTTTTATCTGTTTCCTCCAATCCTTTTCCTTTTCCTTTTTTTGATTATTTAGACCAGGGATTGGTAACTTCCTTGTAAATTCCTCAGAGTTAATGGAATTAAGGAAGGTCTTAGTTGGTCCTTTTCACTTTCATTTAGAGTCCTAGAGTGAGGAAAAAATGGGATAATGCTGTCTCTTTCTAGAGAATAGCTTCAATTGTTGGCTTCTTGTTACAAAAGTTTATTGTAAGGATAAGCTACAAGAAGAAAGTAAAGTGCATGACTCTGCTTATTACATGAAAATAACTACTTAACATTTTAGTCTGAATTCTCACTCTCTTTTATCAAAATGAAAGTAGACTACACATTTTAGGTTTTATGTTACTTTATCATGAACATATTATCAAGTATCTTCTATAGCACAATTTTAAATAACTAACAGAATTATGTACTGTTGTTTGGTGAATATTTAGCTCTGTCAGTTGCTATGAATAGTCATTTTCCTCCAAACTTTGGATCCTTGAATTTTTTTATAGACCTATATTTAGGGAAAATTATATAGAAGTAATTCCCAGCAATGTTAGGGTCACGATTGTGAGGTTACAAAAGAAGAAAAATTAACCCCCTTTTTAGTTGTTGAAACATTCAGCTGGGTGTGGTGGCATGTCCCTGTAGCCCCAGCTACTCAGGAGGCCCAGGTGGGAGGATTCTTCAAGCCCAAGAGTTTGAGCCCAGCCTGGGCAACATAATGAGACCCTGTTTCTAAAAAAGGAAAAAAGAAAAAATATTCATTGCTAGTTTAAGATGTATTTTCCATTTTGGATTCTGAATGATGTTTACGGATTTGGAAGGATGGAAACCTGATCTGAGGCAGCCATGCAACGGTTCAGAACAGTAAGAATGTTTGTTCAGGATCAGAATCCAAGGCTGCCCTATCTATCCAATGGAAACTGTAGGGAAATCTGTGTAGGCAAAATGAATTATCCAAATTAGAATGAAGCCAGAATACCAGTTTTAACACATTAATAATTGAGAGATTATAAAACAAAATGAAGTAAAAAGACTAGGTTCTGTTGATTTCACCACCAACATAGATGGATAATATTTAACAACATAGTTTTAGGGAATATGATCTACCCTGAGAATATGAAAAATATTTCTGGATAAATTCCATAAAAATAACAGTGTCTTGTACAAAAGATAAAAACGTTCATTAGCGGTAGCGTGAAACAAAGTACAATGGCGGTACTATAGTGGTCCCTATGTCACCAGGGTGGGTCACCCTATGCCCTCCTGAAGAACGCTTTGGACAGGGCAGCGTTAAGAGTAAAAGATATGTTCTTTATATCTTCCTATTGTTTTAAAACTATTTACTTGCTGAAATTTTTGTACTTGCTCATATACAGATAGGTGTGAGTGAAAAATTAGAAATTGGTCTTATGTCTTGTACAAATGAGAAAAGCAATAAGCTCTGTGGGGACAGAGACATTGTTTTATATCCCCAGTATTTTCAACAATTTCTGACACATAGTGAATGCTCAGTATTTATTAAATCTCTGACATTGACTGGTATTTGGCCAAACTTTGATAAATATGATATTTTTACCATTTCATGATAATTTATTTTAAACCATTTTGAGTATTTTGAGAACAGCCTGCAGAGTTTTCAAATAATTTTTCTTGGATATTATAGCTGTGATATAAGGCCTATAAACTGAAGTCTATGCTAAAGTCTGTATTTTAACAAAAGCTAAGATAAGTAGTCTTTTCCTTCACTTGTTAGTTTTTTGGTTTTTTTTGAGACAGAGTCTCACTCTGTCTCCCGGGCTAGAGTGCCATGGTGTCAGCCTAGCTCACAGCAACCTCAAACTCCTGGGCTCAAGTGATCCTCCTGCCTCAGCCTCTCGAGTAGCCGGGACTACAGGCATGCGCCACCATGCCTGGCTAATTTTTTCTATATATTTTTAGTTGGCCAATTAATTTCTTCCTATTTTTTTAGTAGAGACGGAGTCTCACTCTTGCTCAGGCTGGTCTTGAACTTCTGACCTTGAGTGATCCTCCTGCCTCGGCCTCCCAGAGTGCTAGGATTACAGGCATGAGCCACCGCTCCTGGCCCACTTGTTATTTTTTTGAAGATGATTTTAACTGTAGATTTTAGTGCTATTTATGTATATCATACTGACAGTGTTTATATGCTTCCTTTGATAACAACTCACAAGTTAAAAAAAGTGAATTGAGGGGGGAGAAGAGGATGGGTAAACTCACACCTAATGGGTGCAGTGCGTACCATTTGGGGGATGGACACGCTTGTAGCTCTGACTCAGGTGGGGCAAAGGCAATATATGTAACCTAAACTTTTGTATCCCCGTAATATGCTGAAATAAAAAAATAAAAAAGATCATACCATTGGAAAAAAAGCAAAGTCCCATCTAATTATCATTTAAATAAAATATGGTTGAAAACCAAAAGTGAATTGGTGGGGACTTAGCTAGCTATATAGAAAGTGGAAATGGTTAATAGAATGTTTCATGTCATCATATTCTAAAGGTAGAATGGACCTTAGAGATTATCTAATCACCAGGCATGATGAAAAATGAGTTCCAGAAAGTTAGAGAGTTGTTCAGAGTCAGAATATGCTGACATTTCATATCATGAATAAAACTTTTTACAAGCAAAGAAATATATGAGGAACAATTTTTTTGTTTTGCATTCTGAAAACAACAAAGGTTTGCATTTTAAAATATAATAATCAATATCAAAATATCTCTTTTTCTGGCAAATTTTAGCTGGCTAAACAGCTTGAAACAGCTGACTGATTCTACATGGAGGTAGTCCTGCCTGGTTTCTAACCTCGACCTTTCCCTGCTTCTAGCCCCAAAGAAACAACCCAGCAATGCTCGACAAGATAAATCCAGCCTTTGTGCCACCAGATTCTCTCAATCTGGCATTGGCAGTGCCACTGGCTTGGTCTGATTATAGTTAATCCACCGCCTACAACATGACAAATGTTTTTGGTCCAAATTGAATGGCAAAGCCTTTTCAAACAGGAAAAGCAGTTGTCAGCTGTCATTGTAGCACCAACATGCACCATGTCAGGACAGCCAAACAAAGAGGAGGATGACTCAGAATGCTGACTCGAGTACACTGAACCTTATCACTCTGGTGGGCTCTCTGTAGGGCTTGTTAATAGTGGTGGAAAAAAGAAATGAGGGCAGAAACCCCACATCATATTTGGTTTCTTCGACTGTGTGTATATTTATCAAGACGTGTCGTAAAACTGTGAATTAAAATTTTCAGCTTCCTTATAAATAACACATCTCTCTTCTCCTTTAAAAATCTCAATTTATGAAGGGTTCCTTAAAATAAAAGTTTCTCCTCCAGCTTGTTAGGCTTGTTCAGGAGAAACCACACCACTTCCAGTTCTTTTATTCTATGAGTGCTATTGTTATTGAAGCCATTCATTCAAAAAGATAAACCTTAAATTCACTTGAACACTGTGCTTACCATTTATCATTGCTTTTATGGGTGATATTGCCCTTTTTTGCTCTTTAGGGTGAGCGATGCATGATGATGTTGTTTCTATACCAGACAGAATACTATAGACTGTTATATACTTTTTAGGATTTGTGCTCCACACAATGGAGCCCAATAATTCTACAGAGGTCTGTGGAATAGACCAGAATAAACACTAAATTTTATTTTAGGTTCCTCACTTTAGGTTTTGTTGCTATTATTATACTTTTTATTTTTTAGATTTTTCTTGTTTTAGTTTTTTCCTTGATTTTTTTTTTTTTTTTTTTGCTGGGTTCCTGGTTTTTTTTTTCTTTTAAAAAATGACCAATTATTCCTACTTTACAAAATTAATATGAGAAAGGAAAGTAAAACATGCTATTTTATTAGTTGAGCATGTCAGGATCCAATAGGTTTATGTTTTAATTTTATCCTTGAAAAGAACTGAGTTTATGGTCTTTACTTCACATCCCAGCTGTTCGAGAATTGCTAAATCCATAGGGAGTTGCATGAGTTATGGAATTGGCATGAATTATTTGAGTTAAGGAAACATAATTACCACATATAATGTTATCCAGTGCTGGATGAAGCTTCATCTAAAGATTCAGGGTTGCAGAGGTCTGTGGGACTGTGATGTTTTCTTACTTGAGTACAGTTATAAATTTGTTTCTCCTTTTTATAACTTGTGGGTAAAAATACCTCAGTTTTCAGCTCTTGCCTTGTTACTATCTAGCAAAGACATGCTATGAGGAGAGACGACTGAAACAAAAGATGAAATAAACAATTAAACAGGCTTAGATATGTTAAACTAATAATATTTAGGGTTTATAATACATTCAGACGCCTTCCATTCTTTTCCACCTCTTTTTCTTCCTTTAAACTCAGGACAAGGAGGTACAAACAAAGCATCTCTTGCCAAATAGTTTTGTTCTTTCGCAGTGGGAGAAAGGGAAAGAGCTTTCTTTATGGTACCTTGCTGCTCTGGGATTTCCTTCCTGTTCCCTCAAGATGAATCTTGAAACTTGGCTCCTTAGTCTTTGAAGTACCAGATTCTAGAATAAAAATAAGTTCTTCAACCTACATGGGAGGCCACCTACAATGAGTAAATACTTGGGCTATAGAATATTGATTGCATGGCTTTCCAGGAATGCATTAGAAAATGGATTCATTTTCATACATAACTCCCAGGGCTGTTAACTCCGAAGTGTAAAGATTGTAGCAGAAATTAACGATAGACATTTCTCTCGCCTCTGTAATGTGAGGTGCGGATTCAAAGGCTGTTGAGTCCCTCTAAGAACTCATTTACATTTGCAGAGAAAAATGATATACTGTATGGTAGAAGAGAAAGTGTGTTCCAAACAATAACTAAACATCTATCTTTTTGAGACTGTATCATGTTCCAGGAGTAAAGTTACTGTTCTAGGCACTTTTCCTGTGTAATCTTGTTTACTTTTCACCACAACACTGGGATTTAGTGTTTTTTAACTCTATTTAATGGATGAGACTAATTGAAACTCAGAGATTATGGGACTTGCCTCTTGCCACATAAGTAGCAGTAGCAGATGCTGTTCTTGAATCAAGGTCATTGACTTCTTGCCTTTTGTCTTTCCTTCCTTCCCAGATCCTTTCGTGACCCAGCAAATATATTATAGAGTTCGTTTATCTGATCACAGTAAAATCTACAAAATTAATAATCTTGTGCTGTTTTCTATTATAGCCATGTCCAGTGATCAGTTCTTTTATTGGAGATAAGCTGGCAATATAATTTATTCTTCAAAACAGGATACTTTTGGTAGTGGAACGGAGTACTATTATGCTTGGAAAACAAGCTTATATCAGAATTTTTCTAGGTAAATTAGGATTTATATATGCACTGATTATTACATAGAGCTAGACATATTATTAATATAGTTTAGTAGTTAGAACTAGCAGTTCTGGAGGCAGGATTAAGTTCAATCTCTGATTCTTTTATTTTTATTTTTTTTAGAGACAGGGTGTCACTCTCTGGCCCAGTCTGGAGCACACTAGCTCAATCATAGCTCACTGCAGCCTTGAACTTCCGGGCTCAAGTGATACTACTGCTTCAGCTTCTGAAGTTGCTGGGATAACAAGCGTGAGCCCCCATGCCTGGCTAATTTTTAAAACATTTTTAGAGATGAAGTCTTACTATGTTGCCAAGGATAGGTAGTCTTGAACTCCTGGCCTCAAGCGATCCTCCTGCCTCAGCCTCTCTTCTGAGTCACTGGGATTATAGGTGTGAATCACTGTGGCTGGCTCAAACCCTGATCCAGCCATTTACTAGCCATATGACATTTGTCAAAATGCCTCACCACTTTTCCTCAGTTTCCTCATATACAAAATAGGAATATTGGCCAGGCGCGGTGGCTCACGCCTGTAATCCTAGCACTCTAGGAGGCCGAGGCAGGAGGATTGCTCGAGGTCAGGAGTTCAAAACCAGCCTGAGCAAGAGCGAGACCCCGTCTCTACTATAAATAGAAAGAAATTAATTGGCCAACTAATATATATAGAAAAAATTAGCCGGGCATGGTGGTGCGTGCCTGTAGTCCCAGCTACTTGGGAGGCTGAGGCCGGAGGATTGCTTGAGCCCAGGAGATTGAGGTTGCTGTGAGCTAGGCTGACGCCACGGCACTCACTCTAGCCTGGGCAACAAAGCAAGATTCTGTCTCAAAAAAAAAACCCAACAAAATAGGAATATTATTATTACCTATTTTATAGGGTTGTTGCATGTTTTAAATGAGATAATACGTGTATAGCATTAGAAAAGAGTCAACACTTGGAAAGTGTTATCTCTTATTATATCTTAATATATAGAAATATTATATATTATTTCTATCTGTATGATACATAGAGAAAGTGATTTCTGCAGCTATGCTTTGAGAGGCATCAAAGACACATCTGAAGATAAATACAGCTTCATTTCTATAGTTGGTCCTTAGAATTAAGCACTAGTTTATGAAAGTATTGCATAATAATTTCTCAATAAGTATTTATTTACTAAATGAATGAATGAATAAACCATTCCAGAGGAATAAAATGTGCCAACATCTATTGTCATAAGGATAATTTGTGTTTCAAAGAGATATGAAAGAATAGAGGTGAACTAGG